>JAKSZP010018760.1:0-91020 GCA_022478985.1 Massospora cicadina | reverse complement strand
TGGGATTGATTGAATCTAAAATCGCGGGGGTACCAATCACTTAGCTGGGCATGGATAGATAGTATAGGTTGGTGTAGGGTTACCTATTCTACAATCCGAAAATGGTAAATGTGGTTAAGGTTAATGTAAGCAGGTTAGCATCATAGGAACATCATATACTGGAATTTACATCCGATTAAGATGATATCATGGGTTCACTTTGCTAGTAAACTTGACCCTTAATTCGTTACCGATTTGAGATCTTGCTAATCTTATAAGGCGTCGGTATAAATTTAACCAAAACCCTTCGGATCGCTCCATCCAGTAAACGGCAGTTTCGAGTTAGCTGGCGGTTGATAAAAAAGCATGATTTAGCTGGGTTGAGGTGGAGCTAAAAATCGAACCCAACGCTTTGAAAGTTATACTCGATCGGAATTCGGGTGGAAAGTTATCCGTTAAACTTACCTGGTTAAAGGTTTAACCGAACCAGCTTTTAATCTAACGGTAGCTGGGAGGATATACGATGGTGATCAAACCAATAGTTGGGGTCGATGGGCTGAATTAAGCTTATGGAATCGATTTAGATTTTACCGACGTTGGAGTGGATTTTATATTGGCGCATCGGTGAATTTATTCCCGATTCTAAAGGTTGGAATTGGCATCTGATTAAGGTGCGAAAATGTGGGTGGTTTTTAATTGATAATCTTTGTAAGCGGGTAAGTACAAGTGCTTGATTACAACTAATGATCGAAAGGGTTGGTTCGAATGAGATGTTTCTTTTAGGATAGAGGTGATTCGAATGAAATGTTAGGAAGGAGCTGAGGTTCGAAACCTGACTCAATTGGAAAATGTTAGATGGAAGGATATAAATTAGCATTTTATTCGATCACTCGAGCATAACTAGAGCGTGTTACACTACGAATATTGGCCAATTTATGCAAATCGACATATCGTCAAGGCACCCGAGGCCATATTTTCGACACAAAAAGGGTAAGCTACAAGGTAACTTTGTAGTGGTGGGATAAAGGATTTAATGGTTAAAGGTAATCCCAAGATTTTGGGCTACAATCGATAAACTTACAGTGAGGTATGGGGTACTGAAGGATGTTGTTAAAATCGCATGGCCCACCCTTGGGTCGAGTGGTCTTTGGTGAGACGGGGTTGAGTAGGGAGTGGATGGGTATTTTGGAGTGGGCCAGTTTGGGTAAGGCTGGGAATTTTGATGCGCACAATTGGTAAGTGGAGGGCGGGTTGCGTATACTGAAGTCGTGCTTAACTCGGATATGCTTCTTTAGAGTGGACAGTGGGGCATCGAGGGCGTAAGGGTAGTCGCATACTATACATGTTAATCGGCCCTCCTTGATTGGGTAGTACTTGTAGATCTTTGAAGGCATGCTGGGTGTGGTGATTTGGGAGCTTAATATATACTCATCCTAACGTCAGTCGAGTAAACGGTAATTGTCAAATAAGGAAACTAAACCTGGCCTCGGGAAAGGTTTCCATCCCATTCGATCCTTTGAGGTGATAAGCATTCGAAGCGATCCACATCAGGAACCAAAACGGTTCTATCGGAAGTATCGGGAGTCGTCGGTAGTAACGAACCCTTCCCATGTCAACACCGCATAACTTTATACCAAGGTAGGGAATGTTTATAGGAGCGGAGGCATCTGATCATCCCATTGTTACCGCCGGATGGTTTATGGCGATAATCGGAGGGTGTTTTAGTTACCATTGGCTTGTTTAGTAAGCACCTTTCCCTTTCCCAAAAAGTAGTCGGTTGGCTTATAAAATTATTTCCATCTATGGAACTAAATTACGCGCTTCCACCACTTCACCACTGCTTTTTAGGCACACCTTATTATACACTCCACACCGCGGATAGAATGATTACTCCTCCATTACCCATTTAAGGTAAAGTGGATCCAACGTACGAAAATGTGAGTACTAAATCCGAGCTGAGATAAGGAATACGGATCTAAATTACACCCAAATTTAAATCTACACCAAACCTTTTCACACCAGAAGTAAGTTTTATATTAAACTAGCGGAGTTACCCGTGCTTCGCTACGGTGTCTAGAATTTCAGGTGATTCGAATTGATTAATTTAGATTTTATATATAGTTAAGCAATAACTACTCGGCTAAATCTAATTGCTCAATCGAAGCAATCAAAACCACCAACCACTCAGCTAAAACTAACTGAACTTATCAAATCAACCAATAACTAATCACCTCCAAAGCTAAACTGTATCCTAAAGATTCGACCAAAAACCATCAACCACTCGGCCAAATAAAATAAACTTATCAAATCAATCAGATTCTAAATTATTTTAGCTTTTATATTGGTAGATAGCTATCAATAAGTTCAGAAACCATTAAACCTATTAAAAATTCCAACCTCCAACCACTTAGCTAAAATCAATTAAGTCTGCCAAATTAATTAAACCATCAATCTCTTATCTGAAACTATTGAGCCTATCGAATCAACCAAAAAATAAGCCACCACTCAGCAAAAACAATTATTGAACTTGCAAAACAGCCAAAAACTACCAACTAAATATCAAAGCCTATGAAACTATTGAATTAAATGAATATGAAAATACACAGCCAAATTGCTATATAATTACCATTAGAAATATACTTTCTAGATCTTATATATAACTGATGTTTAAATTTATATGATTATATTAAACAATTACATATTAGCATTCCGTTCCCAAACTTTATAGAATACTTGTGCCAAGTTTGGTGATTTTTGGTTATTTGCTCGAGATAATGCATCTATATAAACAAATTAACATACTGATTCTTTTGTAAATAAAATTTAAGATTAATTCTCGTTGATACCCAGTTTACACAGATTTGTTTGTGGGCCTAAAGTTCATCTGATAATCTCATAATTTTTATATTTATAGATGGTTATCGATAAAATTAAGTAATCAAATTATACTGAATCAATATAAATTTACCAACCATTCAGTCATACCCAATTAAACCTATCGAATTAACTAAACCACTAAACCACTTAGCTAAAACCATTAGATTAAAAATCAACCAATCATCAACCGCTTCGTAAACCAAAACTAAATGTATCGAAACAACCAAAATCACAACTACTCACCAAAACCAATCAACTTTATTAAATCAACCAATCATTAACTTTATTTAAACCGTTAAGCTTATTAATCAACACAAACCCACCAACCGCTCGACAAAACCATTTAAATTACCGAATCAACCGAATATCAAACTTCTCGGCCATAACAATATACCGATTTCCATTAAAAACAGATAAAATTTTCACTTGTTACATATAAAACTTTTTATTTTACTATGAAAATTAAAAATCGGGCTTCAAGGTGCACACGGACCCCCTCCCGTCCACCTATATCTAAATTTTCAGAGCTCTACATGCTCTATTTTTGGCTGGGCATCGCGCACACATACATACACATTTGCTTTTATATATATAGATTACGCCAAGGTTCGAACAACTGACCTTTTATAGAGTTGAAGTTTAGAGCCAAAAGCTGAGCCGATTATGCTAGAGGAGGCATTTATAAAATCAATTGGACTTTAGATTCGAAGTCTTGATTTAAATTAACTTGCTAATTAGCCAAATGACCACTAACCACTTAACAAAACCATATAAATATCAAATCAAACAAATTTAAACTGCTCAGCTGTAACAATATAGCGATTACCATCGAAGTATATATAGGATTTTCACTTGTTACATATAAAACTTTTTATTTTACTATTAAAATAATTTTTTTAAAATTCATAAACTTTCTCAGGCATGCACACAACAGCTCACCAAAGTTTCATCACAATTGGATGAATGGTATAGGAATGCATTCGGGACATACATACACACAGACAGACAAACAGACTTCATTTATATATATATAGATTAAACGTATCAAAGCTACTGATTTTACCAAAGTATCCATCGGTAACTTCTCTCATAACTAAATAGGTTAAACGTTAAAAATATCTCCTTTATTAACCAATACCTCAACTTCAATTAAGTTTTATTCGTTTTAGGGTAAAGGTACCACCCATCAATTCGTTCAGCTGCTCAAATCGGGATGAGAAGTTGGGCTTAAAAATTGCCAAAACAAACGTATCCGCTTTTCATCGTTGATTTAAAATCAGTAGGATATGGCCTTAGGTTTAAAACCGTTGCATTGATATCTGATCAACGTCTTAATACACAAAATTTAACTTTTAGTGATTTAAACATAGATCACTAGCAGCATTACCCATATTTAGCTACAGTCACCTTAGCTTCATAATATTCATCTTTAGTATATAATCTATTCCAATGACTTGACTGATCTTGTTTAGATCTACCAACCGAACTATTACTATAGACCCAAAATTCACAACCCGCTTCATTTTCAATGGCAAGATTCAACACTAACACCTTCCCTACATATAGCGTATATAGATCCTTATCTTACCAATCAACTATAAGATTAGGATTTAAAATTTATGGCAGCTATAATATAGTTAACCTTAATAGATACTTTCCTCGTAATATCTTGTCGGATAGGTTTCCAGTAACCTTCAATTCCATCAACTTGATCTTCATCTATACCAAACCTTTTGTACCCTGCTTTTTGATGCCCCTATGATTGATCACTTATACCAGCCCTCAATCGCCATAATCTTACCCTACCTGAAGGCTCTCCTTTACCTTATAATATCTTTGATGCCTTAGTCATACCAAAACTATTCATCATGGGCAGCCCATACAAAATTATTGGTGATAGCTCTCCTGATCAATTATTGGTGCCTATAGAATTAACTATGAGCCTATACTATATCCTCCCTTAAAGCTAAATCCACCCCAATATCGATGTTTGATTTATGATAGTGGTATCATAACATTTAACTTTTTAAGGCTCAAAGGTGAAAAATCGATTAAAATGGTAACTTGGGATCAGTGTAACGGATAATATCTACCCTATAGCTATCTCAACGTAAATTTAACCCGCTCATGATTTAGAAGGGGTATCCTAGATGTAACGTTAATCGCATTGTACATAAATAATTTTGCATTTAGTTTCTATACCATATTTGAAAGGAAGTGATATAAAGATTTAGATCTAATTTTATGTAACTGCCTTAACGGGGATCAGATCTATCCCTTCAAGCTTTGCTTAAACCCATCCAGGAGGCAGTTATACACCGATACTATCATCCAAGCTGTGGAAGATACTGAGCTTAACTTTTACACTTTCCAACTAGATAGTCACCCCTTTTTATCCAAGTTTAACCAAGGTGGTGATCTGTGTTCAGTTTTAACTGCATAGGTTAAACTATCTCTGGTCACCTATTCAATCTGGTTTTTGGATTTGGCTTTAGATTACGGATGGGTTGATGGTTTAGATAACGCCTAAAAAACTTTCTAGAACTTTAGATAGATATTAGTATAGCAACGCACGTTTAGTTGCATACCCTGATAATTTAAACTAGTAAAGTTGATGGAGTTTCAATAGTCAGGTTTGAGAGGTTATCCAAGTTAGTTATAAGGCATCAAAGGTGTACCTTCACTACCAGCAACTATAATCACTATGATAAGTTAAATGGGTGCAATCCAAGGATTCCTGTTGATGGTGAGTTAATTAAATGTTATCTTTAATCTTATCTTGAAAGAGACAACTTAAATTTTGAATAAAGCGATTGTAAACCCTCTATCAAATAAAGTCTCACCCAATAGACTTTAAGTTATTTACTGATCCCTTCACAATTATAGCAGCGCCCAACCCAGGTTAGCCTACTTTTATTAGAGACGCTAAGTTATAGGTATCTTTACCTTTTGCATGACCTTTAAACCTTTTTAAATACCTTCCATTGCAGACATAACTAAATCAGATGAGAAATTTTAAATCCCTCTATGCACTTTATGGCTTAAATTACTCATGATGGGCTATTTTATACTTTTTAAAATTACAAAAATTCTTGTTCTCAGTATTCTAGATATTGTATACCTGCCACTTCCCCTGTGAGGCGTGGGTAAATCACATACTAATTTACTTTACCCTTCTCTGAGACATGCTTGGGTGATCTTAGTAAGCCTTTAGCCTTTCCCAATAACTTTATCCCACCTCTGGTCCTTGCGCATCACCTTTCAAGGACCCAGCCTGCTGTGAACCATAATGATTTTACCTATAGCAACATGCGCTACAGCCTAAAGGGCAATTGTAAGGCACCCTCAGTCAGATACAGATTACCAGGGATAGGGCCTAAGTAGATTAATGTAGGCCTATAAAAGTATATAACTGTAAGGGGCTATAATCTCAGGGGGAGGTAATTTTCTAAGTAGTGGATTGAGGTCTTGGCTTAAAGGTTTATTTGATGAAATGTATGGAGATTATGATGAGACTTTTTTTACAAAAATGATATGGTAAAAGGGATAGAAATAGTATAACTACCATATACCATGGGAAGGTCTCTAGAATGTGAAGTGTGGGGTATCTCAATGGGTCATCTTATCCCAATAACTTTTATTAATCAATAGTCCTTACCATTTGTTTTAGATTTAATTATGATAAGGTGAAGAGTAATGAGGTTACAATAACATTCTGGTCTATCTATCAGATGAAAAAAGTTTAAGCATGGCAATCAATTGTCACTTTAGCTGTGGTAGATAGTAAATTTTAAAAGGGTTGCAGAATGGGGTTAAGACGACGCATAATCAAAGTTAAAAACTTCCATCTATGTTCATTTTAAATGGATGTAAGCAGGCATCTATAGAACTGACTAAGGTAGAAGCTGGGCCCAGGTAGCATTCCCATAGGCTGCACCCCCTGCATAGTTTAAAATTGTTTATCCTTTGAAAACGAGATGGAGAGTTGGCTAATTAAAACCAGGGTCATGAATACAAGTATGGGCTGATGGCAATGCATGGATCACTAAAGTAGAGTGTCAAACTGAGCCTAAGTAGTATCAAATTTTTTTAGCTTTTGTAAGCCATATTAGAATTCTAATATAGAGTTTAAGCAAATAACTCCCCATAGTGTTCTGGAGCCCAGTTTTTTATAACTGTCAAAGTAAATCCAGCAGGATATTAAACAGACCTAGGGGACTAATCCTTTAGGGGAAGTATTGATGGACTTTGGTAGCTATAGATGATGAGAATCTGTTAAAAACCTTTGGATTAGCTATCTGTAATCCAATTTTCAAGTCAGCCTTACTGCTCCTGAGCAAGTAATGGATTAAGTTTATGATTCATCTGTTGAATCAAGTGGGTAATCTATACTAACTATATAACATATATTGTGAGAGTATGTGTCATGGAAACGGCAGAAGAAGTTTAGACCAGCCTGCCAGTTGGGATGCGTGAACACCCAAAAAGCAAGCCAGAATGCCAGAGGCATTGCCGACTGTACAACTTGATATGGAGCCAGGAAATGTGATATCACAAAGTGGTGGTGTAACAATAGGGTAAGGAGTATCCCAACAGCAAACCACACTGAACCCATTCCCAACTCAGTGGTTCTAACTGCAGGAGGTGGGATTACTGGGATAGTTTTGACGAGATTCTTGGCTTGGGAGGCCAACTCATCAGGGGCAATAGGAAGATGGACTCTCTCTCTCCATCTTTGTACATAGGGCCATAAGATCCCCGTGTATTGTTGTCAGAAGTTTATAAGAGCGGGGTTGTAAAGCCAGAAGTGTCAGACTCGCTGGGCCCAATCAGCGATAGAGGGAGCCATGGTGACCAAAAGAATTGGCAAAGTCCACCCAGAGTGCAGGGCGATGGACCACCAGGGAAAAGCCATCCGGGATACATTCAGAATGGAAAAATAAAAAAATAAAATTTGATTTTTTTGGCAAAAATTTTTTTGGAAAGGAAAGTAAGAAAATTGGCCAACAATTTTCTCAGTGCCATGCAACTGATTAAATAGTGGTCAATTGGGTAGTGACAGGATGGGGTTGGGACCCACAAATTTGGCCTAACCAGCGAATTGTTTGGGAATGGGGGGGTTTATTCTTTGGGAACTGTCATTGCAAAATTTGGTGGTGGGCTCAGTCTCTGTCAATTCACCTCAAATGTCCAAACCAGGGCTTGACTACATTTCTGATGATTAGCATGATGGCGTTTGGCCCAATGGGTGATGGGAAACCCCCAAGTCCATCCCTTATAGGGACAGGTCCATTTGGTTGGGAACGGGTTCAGGATAGCCAACCCACCTGCGCTCAGTCATTTAACCATTTATTCGGTCAACAGCAGCACATTGGGTGCAATGCCCAAATTACTATCTGAGGGCTTTGAACCCTTGTTGATAGCACCCAATATTTGTTCAACTGGTTTAAGGATTGAATTGGAACCATTGGGCGATCCAACTAATATCTCATTATTCATGCTTTTACAGCCATTCAAATTTTGGGCATCAGCCAAATTGCCAGCTGAATTAGATCTGAACAATTTCAATTTGGTAATCTTGGCACAAATTTCACTAATTCCCTGCAACAGTTCTGCCAAGGTAAGTGTGGGTATTGGGGGTGGGATCCAAAGTGGACGAGCTGTTACCCATCGCTCATCTACTATGTGAGCGAGGTCACCCTGAGTGATGAGAGGTACCACCATCCTCTTCAGTGTCTTTTTATTTGGGAATGGGAAGATGATTCAATTGAGAGCCAAAGGACATTCCCTGAGACTTACATTACCCATTCCTTATTCCAAAGGAATGGCACCCTCACTGGGAAACTGCACCAGAGCCACATTCTTGTGTGCTTTAGGTAGCTTGATAGCCATAATTGTCACGATTTTCTGAGGAGGGCGGGGAGCCTCAGGGCGGGATGCGTGGAAGGCTTCGACCAGAGCCATACAATTCGTGCAATTGTGCGCCTTGACCCAACTATTTTCATAGGCTGGGTATCCTTTCCAGGCCACGAGATATTGGACTGAGCGTCGCAACTTGTGAGATGCCAAGATAGCCTCTACCTCAGCTTCTTCCTCATTATTGATGACTATTGGTTCTAGGTCCATGAGAATTACACCTTTGAAGGGCAACAATTGGGAAACATGGAAGACTGGGTGCTGCTTCCAATGCATGGAAAGCTTCAGGTGGAACGCCCCATTACCCAATACTTCCTCCACTAAGTGAGGACCCAAATGCTTACTGGCGAACTTACAGGAAGGGGTTTGAATTTGCAAATGATGGGTATCAAGCATGACATAAGAACCCACCATAAAGTCATGACCTGGAAGGCGCTTACGATCTGCAACTCACTTGTAGTCAATGATGGCTTTAGTGTGGTGTTCCCACACTAAAGCTTGAGTTGATCAAATATGGGTAGCATGATCCGTGGAAGCTTGAACCTCAGGTTGCAAGCATGACCCAACTGAAAACAATTGGTTATAACCCAACATTGCTTTATAATGTGAAAACCCTGTGGATGCATGGATCCAATTATTGTATGCAAATTGAGCGAGAGTCAAGTCACCAGCCCAAGTATCCTGTACTGCTGTAGTGTAGCAACGCAGGTACTGTTTGAGGACTTGATTAACCTGCTTGGTCTAACTGTCAGACTGGAGGTGATATGCCATGGATCAACAGGGGGTTATCTTCAGGATTGACAGGAGTTCACTCCAAAAGTGTGCGGTAAACTGAGTACCCCAGTCACTAACAATTTCCTGGGGAAGACCGAACATTGAAAACACATGTCATACAAAAAGATGGGCAGTTTCTTCCAACGTAATTGCAGAAGTGCAAAGGATAAAAAGGGAAACTTTTGTAAAGCGATCCACCACTACCATCACCGCAGTGAACCCATTAGAACAGGGGAGATTGACGATAAAATCTATGGACACCAAGGTCCATGGACCTTCCGCCTGCTATAAAGGGTGTAGGAGGCCATTCTTACTGGAGTGATCTGACTTGGCCCTAGCACAAGTAACACAATCGGCGATCCAAGCCAGGACCTCTTTGGTCAGTCCTGCCCAATTGAAGGTTTGATTGATCAGATTGATGCATTTCTTGTTACTGGGATGTCCAACCGTGGGGGGATCATGGTGTGTGCGGAATACTTTTCAGGCGGAAGGTGGGGAACCCACACACAAGAACAGAAGTAAATGAGCCCCTCTTCTAAGGAGTATAGGGAGTGTTTGGGACTTGAGTGAGAAAACTTCTTGACTAACTCCACGCCCTCAGGGCAGGCCATTTGACCGTCTAACACCTGGGCCAATAATGGATTGTTGGGAGACAACGCAGCAGAGGAAACAATGGAGAGAACAATTGACAGAATCTGAGTGGCAGGGATCACGATAACAGATCCACTTCCTCAGGTTCTGAGGGACAGTGAGCAGGGCTATGGCTTAGGAAGTTGGGAAGGACATTGAGCACACCTTTGACAAATTCATATTTGAAGTTAAAACTGCACAGGTCCTGATAGGTTTGGGCCTTCCAGTGCGCCAATTTTTGGGGTTTTTGGATTTACAAAAGGGCATGATGATTCATGCAAACTGTTAGCTCATGATGAGCACCTTGCAACAGGTATTTTCAATGAGTTAAAGCCCATGCAACAGCCACCAGTTCCTTGTCATAAATGGCCCAAGACTGCTCCATAGTAGTGAATTTTCAGGAAAAATAAGCGACTGGACGTTCAAGACCATCGTGTTCCTGAAGCAGCACCGCGCCCACTGCTACCAATGAAGCATCAAATGTGACAATATATGGTTTGGTGGGATTGGCATGTTTCAAAATGGGAGGAGACACAAACACCTCCTTGATTGATTCAAACGCCTACTGGCATTCAAGGGTCCAACAAAACAGTACATTTTTTCTAGTGAGGGGATGGAGTGGAGCGGCCAACTGGGAAAGTGTGGAGGAAAATTTTTTCAAAAAAATGATAGTTCCCAAGAAACTCCAAAGTTGCTTCTGTGTAGTTGTAGTTGGCCATTCTCAGATTGCATCTAATTTATTGGGAGAAATAGCGACACCTTCTTTGAGAACCAGGTTTCTGAGAAATGTGACCTCTTCCTTATAAAACTCGCACTTGGAAGCTTTGAGGAACAGCCCTGCTTTATGCAAAGTGACCACCACTGCTTCCAAGTCGATAGCGTGTTGTTTAGGAGTTGGGGAATGAACTAGGATATCATTGATGTATGCAATATCACAAGAGAACTGGAGATCCCCTAACGCGTTGTCAATCATTTGTTGAAACATAGCGGGAGCATTTTTCAACCCAAAGGGCATTACACAAATTGAAAAATGCCTCGCCTCATTCAGATTGCGGTCAACCATTCCTGTCCTTCCATCACCCAAATTTGGTTGAAAGCGTTCACCAGATCCAGTTTTGAAAACACACGGGATTTGGCAATTGCCTGAATGATTGTCTGCTCTAAAGACAATGGGTAGGGATCTGTAACTGTTATTTTGTTCAAGTGACTGTTATCTATGCAAGGACGGAGTGATCCATCCAATTTTCTTGCAAAGACAATAGGGGAAGCAAAAGGTGAGGTTTCTTTGAACAACCAACCTTTTTAACATATCATCCAACCAGGTATTGAGTGCAACCTCTTCCTCCGCTGTATGAGGATACAACAGGCAGTTGATGTTCACCAATTCCACGGTTATCCAAAATCCACAATCATACCTAGTATGTTTTGGCAGATGGTCCAAATTTTCCATGTCAAAGATTCCCCAATATTGCATTAAGCTTTCAGGAAAATTGGCCAGAATGCCCACGGAGGTAACTAAGGTAGTGATAGAGCTGGTTCCTTGTATTTTTTGAGGGTGTTGATCAAAGGGACTTTCCCTCTGAATCATCATTGGTAAAATGATAATGTAAAAGACTCTAAATGAATCTTCACATGTTGTCAACGCCACCATCCCACACCTGATCACCGGGAATACCAAGTTCGGCATGGCCAAAAATGATTGCAGAAGTTATATTGGTGAATTGAGAAGTGTATTGGCCGGTGAACAACATATGAAGACTGGTAAGCAGATGAGGCCACCATTACTGAGGAGCTCACATCCATTTCCAATTTTAATTGCTGTGCCAACTCAACACTCATGAAGTTCCCCGCTGCTCCAGTATCCACCAGAGCTTCAAAGGAGACATGATGCGGACTGATACTGATTTTCATAGGGACAAGGAAATAAGCGGAATTCTGTTTATTGGGAGATTTGACTGACTCATGGACAACTGAAGAAATAACGGGTATGTCAGGACCAGGATCAGGGTTCTTAGCTGGGGCGAAAATTGGAAGTACAAGTGTGGGAGAAATCATTTCTTCCATCTTGGCTTGAACAGAATCATTCATAGTTAACTCCAGAAATGCCAACTCAGACTCGGGGGTTATGGCAGGGTTGGGACCCACTTCAGCTGCTATTCTGATGTCAGGCTCATCATCTACATCTTTGTTAGGAAATCCTATAATAAAGTTCCCCTTCTGATACTGGGAAACGTGGCGAGGTAATGCTTTGATAGTAGTTGCGTTGGCACATATTTGATCTACTGATTCCTGGATGGTAGACCAGACCATGTGATGAGCGGAAACCGTATCCAAGCTCGCTCTAAATACTGCCTGAAGCATATCAATAGATAGGCCCAACGCGGGAACCAGCTCACAAAAGGTAGAAATCAGAGAAGCCAAACAAGGGGCTTCAGCCATGGTTAGGAGTAGTCTGAATAAGTGTTCTGATTGGGGCACATGGGATTTTAAAGCAGCCGATACAACAGCCACCAGGGGAATGGAGTCTCCTTCTTATGAGGAGGAATGCAAAAAGCTTCTCACCCAATGGCAGGAATCTCCATCCACGGCGTCTAACAACGTGAGACCTTGTTGGGCATGAGATATCGCAGAAGCGTTACTGAGTGCAATTGTTGTCCGCGTTTGTACTTCAGTGAGAGTGTTGAGAACCTGGTTGGCGATCTCTTGGGAAGGGATACTTGATCCTTTTCCCAGTCTGGAGGAAGTAAGAGAAGTTGCAATCTGAACGTCTTGGGTGGCTTGGAGAAAGTTTCCCAAAATAGAGTAGATGCTTCTCCCAAAGTCAGAAAGTGACCAAACAACAAACAACACACAACTGATTGTACGTTCATCTGGTAGAGGGTAACCACTGCAGCGCCCAATTTGAAAACTAAGGCAGAAGTGGCTGGAAGTAGTGGTTGGTCGATTATGTCATGGAAATAGCATAAGAAGTTTAGACCAGCATGCCAGTTGGGATGTGTAACACCCAAAAGGCAAGCCAGAATGCCAGAGGCATTGCTGACTGTACAACTTGATATGGAGCCAGGAAATGTGATACCACGAAGTGGTGGTGTAACAACAGGGTAAGGAGTATCCCAACGACAAACCACACTGAACCCATTCCCAACTCAGTGGTTCTAACTGCAGGAGGTGGGATTACAGGGATAGTTTTGATGAGATTCTTGGCTTGGGAGGCCAACTTATTGGGGGCTGATAGGGAGATGGACTCTCTCTCTCCATCTTTGTATATAGGGCCATAAGATCCCCGTGTATTGTTGTCAGAAGTTTCTAAGAGCGGGGTTGTAAAGCCAGAAGTGTCAGACTCGCTGGGCCCAATCAGCGATAGAGGGAACCATGGTGACTAAAAGAATTGGCAAAGTCCACCCAGAGTGCGAGGTGACAGACCACCAGGGAAAAGCCATCTGGGATATGGTTGGAACGGAGAAATAAAAAAAAAAATTTGATTTATTTTGCCAAAATTTTTTGGAAAGGAAAGTAAGAAAATTGACCAACAATTTTCTCAGTGCCATGCAACTGATTAAATAGTGGTCAATTGGGTAGTGACAGGATGGGGTTGGGACCCACAAATTTGGCCTAACCAGCGAATTGTTTGGGAATGGGGGGTTTATTATTTGGAAACTGACATCGCAAAATTTGGCAGTGGGCTGAGTCTCTGTTGGTTCAACCTTAAATGTCCAAACCAGGGATTGACTACATTTCTGATGATTAGCATGACAGTGTTTGGCCCAATGGGTGATGGGAATCCCCAAGGCCATCCCTTATGGGGACAGGTCCATTTGGTTGGGAACAGGCTCAGGATGGCTAACCTGCCCACGCTCGGTCATTTAACTATTCATTCAGTCAACAGCAGCACATTGGGTGCAACACCCAAATTACTATCTGAGGGCTTTGAACCCTTGTTGATAGTGCCCGATATTTGTTCAACTGGTTTAGAGATTGAATTGGAACCGTTGGGCGATCCAGCTGACATCTCATTCTTCATGCTTTTACAGACATTCAAATTTTGGGCATCAGCTAGATTGCCATCCAAATTAGATCTGACCAATTTCAATTTGGTAATCTTGGCACAGATTTCACTAATTCCCTGCAACAGTTCTGCTGAGGTAAGTGTGGGTATTGGGGGTAGGATCCAAAGCAGACGAGCTGTTGCCCATCGCTCATCTACTATGTGAGTGAGGTCGCCCTGAGTGATGAGAGGTACCACCATCCTCTTCGGTGTCTTTTTATTTGGGAATGGGAAGATGACCTGATCAAGAGCCAAAGGACGTTCCCCAAGAATTACAGTATGATTCCTTTAAGCATCTATTTATACCAGTATATCTCTTGAAATATCTAAGGTAGGTGAACTATTGTGATCTCTTGCTATAGATTAAAATCTTAATTTTTTAGTAATGAAGTTGATTTTTAAAATAAATAGAATTGTGATGTACTATCTTGTACTCTTGATTACAGAATAAATTTCACCCTATGCTTAGATATGGCTAGTAATGTTGATGTGTAGGTAGCATAACAATATTGACTTTTTTCTTTATAAAACTTAAAATTTATTTTTTAGTTGTGTACCAAAAGGAGCCAATCTAAGAAAATGTGGATGAAGTAAGAAGTTCAGGGGCCATTATATGGAAATTGAAGTTGAATTACAATGATAATGAGTCAATATTCCATTTGAGTGATTTGAAGAGTATGCATAAGGTAGGTGGGATATTTGTCAACGCCTTTCTTCATTGCAGGAACCATCATTATTACAATCTATGGTAATCTAGAGCCTGTGAAGCTATCTAATCAGCCACTGGCTAATATAGAGCTTTTAAGTTTTAACATAAACCTATTAAAGTTTTCCAGTTGGTTTGACCAACCATAGCTTATGCAATATTTATTTAAAGATAGGTCTTAAACTAATACTGTCAAGATTCCTAATGATGTGACAATAAGCCCAAAAGGGTTATGGTGGAATGGCGAAAATCTGTAAACTAGGATGATTCATTATGAGTATTCGAGTGCCTTGAAATGAGGCAACATTAGAATATAACAGATTATTATTGGATTCCCTATAAATAAAGCAATAAGGCAATGTTGACGTTTGATAGATATTAATTTAGAATGCCTCAAACTAAGGCAATATAGAATTTAATAATGCCATCCCAAAACCAATAATAATATGGCAGAACAGAATAGTCTAAACCAAGGGAACAGTATCATACTAAGTTGCTGATATATAAGCGAGATGGGGTGATTTAAAGAGAAGGTTCTTAGTAGTTTTGAGAGAGCGGAACAGCAAAGAAAAACTGTATTTATTAAATGAATAAAAGTGTCATCAGGGCAATTGTCCCATAATTTATTATATTCTCAAGTGTGTTTTTAAGACCTACAATCCCCATATTGTCCATCCGTTATTCAATGGGTTCAACCTGTGCAACCCTTTGTAGCAATTCAAATGGTATTGCCCAAAACTATAACAGAGGTGCTAGCTACAGGGGTCCCATTGATCAACCACTAAAAATTAAAAAGTCTTCAGTTGCCAGCCATGTCACTTCAGGCCTGCTTTGCCGTGGAATCTTCACAAAGCACTGCACCAGCTGCATACAAGGAGCTAGAACTCACTTTAGATGTGGTGCTCAAAAATCAGGATAAACTTCTTCAAGAGCATAACGACGTTATGCGCCAGCTCAACAGCACGTTCAGCTATATGCAAATTCTGGGACAACAAAACAAGCAACTTGCTAATCGCTTGGACAATACTACCAAATGACTGCATTGCGCAGAGCGGAAATTGAATGTTACCTCTCAGCCCTCTCATTAGGAAGAGGAAGAATTACAAAGGGCTTCTTTGGGAGGACTATATGATGAGGAATATGACGCTGACAGGAGCTACTACTTCCAGGAGGGAAGCTCTGGATATGTTTATTAATTAAAAAGCCAATTTCCTCAAGTGATGGCAGTGCTGCCCACCGCAGAGGCCCATGCTACCTCCAAAGCAGTGGACATCCCAATTTTCGCTGTACCAGCTTCTCATTGAGAGACTGCTTATGGATCTCAACCCATTCCTCAGTACACCCCAAAAAGCCGTGTCTATGAGTGGGAGGAGGAGATCTATATGGAGAATTTGCCTCCATTTGATTGCAATGGGAATATCTAAGCCTTTTTAAACGTTTTATGTTTGCAGCAGAGGGCGCCTTGGATCGGCATAAAGCTAAACTGTTAATATCAGCCTTGGATGTCAGGAGTGCCAATCAAGTTACCTGCTTCCTTCCATGTAGCTTTATTACTTACTAAGTAGTGAAGGATACCGTGCTGTGATTGTTTGGGGGTACCTCCAAAATGTTGCAGCAAAAGGCGGAGTTCTTGACTATTGGGTTCCACTGTAATGAGACCTTCAAAGCGTTTGCTGACCAATTTTTTGTGGAAGCTCATGTGCTGATTGAGGCAGGCGTTTTAGCGGAAGCTGACGTGTAAATTATAATGTCCTCCATGGTAAAGCATACCATGAGCTTTACAATGTCATTTCTCTAATTTTGTATGATGACGTTCCCCTGCTCAAAATTGTTCAGTTCTTGCACCATATATATGCTAACTTCCCTCTTCTCAATACAGAGCGGAAACATACCATCTCCACCAGACCTTAATCAGGGGAATACTTTTGTCCTGCCCAAGTTCCACCTAGCAACTCACAGCCTTACTATAAGTCTGCACCTTGTCCTCGGCCAAATTAATCCTAACAGCTCGACTTCTACTCTGGCCCCATTTATGATAATTCTCAGCAGCCCAACTACTGACCTGGACCTAGTTATGACGAGTGACAGAAATCATCCTATTGACCTGGCCCTGGTTATGCTGATTGCCAATAACCAAGCTATTGACCCAACCCTCTTATGAGAATCAAGGATGCAGTTCTTATGGGGTGAATTGCTTTGAATTTGGTTACCCTGGCCACCTGGAATGGAGTTGCCTTAACTGTTGCGTTCAATAAATGCGACAGGATCAATACTACCAGGGAAAAGATGGAGCGGAGTAGAGATAGGACTCTCTACCTCTGCTATTCTAACCCCAAACGTCCCACCTGAATCAATTTTAGTGTATCCAGAGGAAGTCCCTTAGTACAATGATGGGATTATACCATTAAACAGTTGAAAGAGTAAAAGTATTTGCACAAGTGCAAGCCAAGGCTGCGGCAGATGAAGGGCTTTAGGAGCAACTGAAGCAGTACGCCTGCCAAATGTTTGATCAAGCTTTCTAAGACAAGCTGGATTCAGTTGCAGATGCGCCAACCCTGAAAGGAGTAAACATCACCCTTCCAGTAGACGCTATTGTTAGGAAAACCCCAAAGTCGGTGAGGGGATTTGAGTTTTCTTGGGAAAAGAGATCCTGTAAATGTTCACATATTAAAGAGTCAATATTCTACTTATTCTGAGTGTACATACTGTGACATCTTTGTGGTAAAAAAGAGAGTTTGCGCTAGAATAGATACAGGCGCTCCAGTCAACATAGTTTCTACTAAGTTGATGGCAAAGTTGACGTTAAAGCCTGATGTGGACCATTAAATGGTGTATGGGACTGCTAGAGTGGAAAGCATGATCTCTGAGGGAGCATACAGTACGTTACCTTTGTGGTTTTGGTCCATTGCCATTCTAGCTCTGGTAATAGTTTTACCCAACTTTAACTACAACCTGCTAGTTTGAACTGCTTTCCTGCAACATTTTTGATGATGTCATTGATATGATGGAGGAGACCTTTAGAATACTAGGGCAGCGGATCCAGATTTACTTAACCTCTAGTAGAGTGCCAAAGGATCTGGTGCATATGGGTCATATTAATCTTGCATATAGTGATGGGGTGATTCTGGTTTACTATCATTGACTAAAAAGCAAGACTCGGCCCCTTCCCCAACAGATATACAAATATTAAGGGCTACCTTTTTAAGCTGCTGGGCCTATATCTATTCCTTCCAGACACCAAGTAATAGTATACACTGAGTTAGAGGTGTAAGTGCCAGCTGGGCTTTATGGGGAGGTCATTGGGCCCTATCAGCAAACATGGCTTGAGCCTCATGTGGCTCCAGGATTATACTTCCAGGCCATGGGGAGATTAAGGTTTTGTTAGCAAATCTTCATAATGAACCAATGCAAATCCGCTGACACCAAATAGTGTCGTAATTACACTTGACCCCAGTTGAGGAGGTCCTTCAGGTTCATGAGTTTGGTTCATTGAATGAATTTGGCCTAACCGTTGAGTCGCAGCCTAGTGTAATAACAGTGGTACCACAGGAGAATTTAATAGGGTTATCAGAAGAGCAAAAAGACCAAGTGATAGCTTTATTTCAGAAGTATAAGGAGATTTTTGCCATTGACAACCATGATTTAGAATGCATGTGGGGGGTGGTCCATGGTTGGACACTGGGGATCATCCTTCAATCAGGTCATGGCTAATCCATCAATTGAAGGCAGCTGAAGGCATTGTCACCGAGGAAGTTGATAAGTTGCTGGAGCAAGGGATGCTAAAACTTTCCAAGAGTCTGTGGGCTTCACCCATTCTGATTGTAAAAAAGAAGGATGGTACCAACCGGGTGGTGATAGACTACTGATAGCTCAACAGTATTACAAAGAAGAACTCATATCCCTTGCCTTGAATTGATGATGCATTAGACCAGTTAGGAGGAGCTCACAACTTCTTGGCAATGTATTTGATATCCAGCTATTGGAAGATTGAGTTACCCGCGGTGAAACAGGAGAAATGTGCTGTAATCACATTCAGAAGGCCTTTTTCCAACCGACTTGTATGCCTCAAGGGCTATATAATGCCCCAGAAACGTTTCATCAAGCCAAGTACACTATCCTCAGCGACCTGAACTGTTGTGTGTCCTCATATACCTCGAAAATATCAATGCTTTCTCTCAAACCTTTTCTACCCACCTTGATTATCTAGAAGCAGTATTCCGCCAGCTCGCTGAGGTGAACATTAAGAATAAGCCCTGTGAAAGTAACTTCTTCAAAGACCAATTGAAATACTTGGGGTTTGTGGTAGACTCCAAAGGCTGAAGCCACAGCTGGTAATGTGGAGGCCATCTAAAAATGACTACACCAACCAGTAAGCGTGACATACAGGTATTTTTAGGAATGGTCGGCTATTACTGGTGCCTCATCCCTAACTTCAGCTATATTGTAGGTCCACTATTTGAGTTGTTAAAGAAAGGATGCCATGTTCATATGGACGAAATGCCGTTAATACTACTTTGACACACTTTAGACGGCGCTGATCTGTGCACCGTTACTAAACTATCATAACTTTTATTAAAAGTTTATCATTCAGAAAGATGTACCCCTCTCCTCTGTTGGGGCGGTTCATTCTCAGAAAGACAATGAGGGGAGGAGCGTCCTGTTGCATACTGCAGTCAAAGCCTAAATTGCCATGAACGTAATTATACTGTGACTGAGTGAGAGTGCTTAGTGGTAACTATGCGTATAAGCAATTTAGGGTCTAATTGCATGGGGTAAGGTTGAAGGTCATAATGGTACATGCTTCATTATGCTGGTTGCAGCTTTTCAAGGAGCCTGAAGGGGTCTAGCCCAATGGGCTCTTAAGCTTCAGGCTTATAACTTTGAGATCCTCCACTGACTGGGAGAAAAATATCAAAATGCTGACTGCTTATTTAGATTGCCAACCCTTGCCATCATGGCAGATCACAGCGATGTGATTTACAATAAGATGATCAGCGGAAAACATGACAATGAACCACTCCAAGTAATTAAAGCACTAACCGAGATGTGATCAAATACCTTCCAATGGAATAGGTAACTGTATAAGTGGATTGGCGATTATATGGTGAGCTTTCTGCAACCTTTAACACCTAGCATTACTATGAGCGCCCACAAGACAGCTAGACATGGTGTCATGAGCAAGTTGTTGAAATTGTTATGTCTTTGGTATTACTGGGAAAGCATTAACTTTTACATGCCTAAAACAATATCCTGTTGCCACCAGTGCAAGTGGAAAAGCCGTTCTGCCAGAAGACCTAGTACCAGTTAGTGAAACCACATTTTGCTTGGCATACGGTTTCCCTTGATGTTGTTGGATCTCTGTTAATGGGAGCTAACTGGTCCAAGTAAATTCTGGTGGCTATCAACCACTTAACCAGGTGGGTTGAAGCGCGGGCAATATGAGATTTGGGCGCAGTCACAGTGGCTAAGTTTGTAATGGAATACATTATCCAGCGACATGGCTGCCCTCAGTTCCTTCTTACCAATAATGGAACCAACTTCACCTCGCACATCTTCCAAAGTTGAATGAGCTAATGGGCATTCGTGGGGTTCTGACGACCCCATACTACCCTGAGTCTAAAAGAATGCTTAAACAGATCAATGGGACATTGGTGAACGTCCTCCAGAAGCTGGTAACCAATAGACCCTCTGATTGAAGTTCTCTCCTGTCTACCGTTGTTTTTGCTTTATAACATTAGCTATCATTCCACCATGGGGAAGAACCCCTTTCAATTATTATATGGATGACACTCATCTCTTCTAAATTTGTTATTTGTGTGTAAAAGATACCATCAGAATAAATCCCCACTGTTACTTGACTGATATAGCTGACACACTGGTCAAGTTGCAAATGGAAGTATAATCCTTCAGCTTGGCCAAAAAGATCAACAATCATGCTGCCAATCAGGTTTGCATAGTGGGTTAGCTCAGTTCCAAGAAGGTGATATGTTATTTTTCCACGACCAGAATGGGTTTTAAAAACAATTTTACAACATTTGATTGGTACATTCAAAGTAAATAAGAAAATGGGCATCAACGCCTACACCATCAAAAACCTAGTGAGTGGTCAAATTATTAGTTGCGAGAATGCAAAGTTTCTCTGAGCATATAAACAATAGGAGACTTATCATCCAGTCAAAAGGGGGGGGGTAATGTTGAGATTCTGATATGACTGGATAATAATCATGAAAGAAGTATGGCGTATTGGTGAGTCTGCCAACTAGGATGAAAATTTTGAGTATTCAAGCGCCTTGAAATGAGCTATATTGGGATAAGACAGATTTTTATTAAATCGCCTATAATTAAAGCAATAAGCCAATATTTTTTTAGTACTAGATGGTCCCAACCCGAGGGGGGATTCATCGATGTAATAAGCCAATATTGACATTTGATGAATATTAACTTAGATTGCCTTAAACCAAGCAATAGAGAAATTAATAATACCTTCCTGAAACCAATAAGGACATTGCGGAACAGAATAGTTTAAGCAAGTGAACAGTTTTATTTAAAGTCACTAGTATATAAGCAAGATTTAGAGATTGAAAGAGAAGGTTGTTAATATTTTTGAGAGAGTGGAACAGCAAAGAATTGCTGTATTTATTAATTTCATAAAAGCGTCATTGGGGCAATTACTCCATATTTTATTATATTTTTAAGTGTGTTTGGAGGACCTACAATCTCCTATCATCCAACTGTTGTCTAGGTGGCTTGACCTGTGTAACCCTTATGGGATATTCCAACGGTATTGCCTAAAAGTCATAACAAATACTTAGAAATAGGGTTTGATCCAGTAATATAATGGTACAGTGCGTGGCCCACCACTTTAAAGGGAGCTGCCAAAGTTGTATTAAATTACTTTTGGTGCTTTGGCCTATGTCAACATGTTATAAATAGTTATTATGGCAAATCAAATCCTTAAACCCACCTACTCAACTTCTGAAACAATCAAGTTCAATATACTATTCTTTCATATCCCTTGCACCAAAGAAAATATTTGGCAAGAGGATTTATACTTTTTTTTAGTACTAGATAAGAGAATTTATACTTTATTATGTCCATTTGCCTCCATCTTGATTGCAGTTGGGTGATTGCGACTATAATGGAAATACACTGAGCTTTAATGATTCCTTCCCTATCCTAGGTCAGATAATTACCCCTCTATTCTACTACTGCTGATTACAGCTCAATAAACATAAAATACACCAACTGGAAACCTAATGGAAGGATCATATTCTTGGCGGGATTCCAATGGTAAGGGATCTTTTTTTACCAAGTTTCTGGAGAAATCTGCAGCAAAGAAGACATTGTCAGTGAGCTGGAAAGCCTTTATTAGTATATGATACTACATTGTGTTTCTTTGATTTATAAAATAAAGATCTCTTTCTTAGATGATTTTTCCTTTGAAGGGGTTTCATGGTCACTGTCCTCTTACATACCTTGTAGTTTTGAGTGTAATTAACAAATGCAACGAAATCTGACGTCCTAGCACCAATTTCAACATTATAGTGATCAATACAGGGGATACCTGGTTACCTGAGCACCACCTTCAAATGATTATCCGGTGGAAAACTGTTTTTCCATTGGCCTTGGCACTAAGTATTATCATGAGCCAGTGGATGAAGAAAAATTGGGTACCAATCATTTTCAGTTGAGTAGTTCTGAGAATGAAGGGGTAGAGGTTCCTATGGCTGAGTTTCTAATTCTAGTATTTTAGATTCTCAAGCATTAGTTCAAGTGTCATATGTAACCCAAGTCCAGGTACAAAAAATATCCAAATGGTACTTCAAGGTTACAGTATGGCCTCCATTAAAGAGAATGAGGCCCACCTGTCCATGATTTATAATCATAAGTATCAAGATAACCTTTATGACAATCATTGTATTTTCTGCAAGATGACTATCAATGAGATAGTCAGGAGACTCGCCACCCAATATTAATTTGTAGAAGTGATAGTGAGGTACGTAAATCCATTTATCTGCCAAGTGCATCATATTATTGCCTGGCAGCATGTTGATATCAGCAGATTAGTTTCATTCATGGAAGATCAGAAACGGGATAATTCTCTCTTGCTGGGACGCATGAATGACGCTTTTCATGACCTCTGTGCAGACATTCTGTTTTATCAGCAGAAAACTTAGGATGCCCACCAGAATATGGAAGGACTGGCTGCACAGCTTAATGCTAATCTGTCTCATATTATTAGTGATATTATGAAAAGTCATGGGGTAACCCCTCAATGGGTTGAAGGTATTACTCATCATTACACTCAAGTAGAAGATTATTTTAAAGTGGCTTTGAATTGGCATACAGAGGCTGAAGCGGCTGACTGTGAGGCCCATTAGAATAATTCTAATGCTATTTGTCAGGTACAGGACAATTTAAATGGCCACGTGGGCCACCTCTCAGGAATGATCCTAGACCAAGATCATTTAATAAAGGATTTGGTGGAGTATGTGAGCGCTTTTTGAAACTGCCTCAACGCCTTGGATATGGACATGGATAGAGCACTATGCTCTGATACTAATTTTGTCAAATGATTGACTATTTGCATCCGGACATGAGAAATCATGGTCAGAAGGTACAAGCGTTGGTAAGAAAGAACTTGAATCTGAAAGCGTATCTTCAATCCAGATAATCAGAAAATTGAGCACGTTATAAACTTGTTACTGGCAGAACGCCAGCATCTTTCTAATATGTTAGATCAGTTTAAAACTGAGATTCAAACGATCTGTAAAAGTGTCACCCATGGGGGATCCAGTGAACCACCTCTAGATATTAATGATAAGAAAATGATTCTAATGGAACCTGAAGGGGAGGGAGAGGAGGCACTGGTTATGTAGGAGGTACCCACCTTTCTTACCTACTTCACTGTCTCTAGAGAGTCCTCTCCCATGGATACACCAATGACTCCTCTAAAAGAGCATCCTTATTCAATTTATATGCGAATTCTATACCACAGGAACAGCCTACAGCTGCTACCTCCGCTCACATTTCTGTGGAATACCATAAGGGCTGTGTTAAGAAGCGGTCACTGCACAGGTTTGTGGGGGTTATTTCTAAATAATACAGCTTATTGTATGATGACAGGAAGCATGAATATGAGATGGTAACAGTTCAGTAAAAACTTGGCCTTTGTTCAACTATAATATTTAATAACTTTCGTCCTACAATGTCTAACTCAATTACTAGCAAAATCTAGTAAGACCACGAACAAGATAATCTTATTAGGGAAATAAATTTCATATATAGGTTGTTGCTGGCAACCTAGTGCCCACCTATTAGAATCATCAGCATCAGTTACCAAAAAATAGCTTTTTATTGACCTGCAGCATTTGACATGCTTTTAGTCATACTTACCTTGGTTTAATTTCCAGGTTTAGGCAATCATACCCTCAAGTCTGATAAACTAAACTATCAGAGATCATCCTCTATAGCTCATGGAAGTCTAATCATTATCTTAATTATAAATGCTAATTTGATGCTCCTTCCTTGAGGAGCCTAAAACTCATTGACAAAGCTACAAATTATTGAATACTAAGTTGGAGCTTCCTCCACAGAAGCCTAAAAGTCATCATTAATAATAAGACATATAAGGGAGCACCCCAAATAATTCACAATTGTTGAAACTTATTGGGAGAAGCATAAAATGATTAAAATCCCAACACCCCCACTTAACCCTATTATCTTCTCCAACATGTCTTATGATGAAAATATTTTTTAAAAAACTCCTGCATCATAGTGGTGACATAAAACCAATACTGGTATATGAAGCTAAAAACATAAACCAAGGTAGAAACAACTGGCGGTATTAATAGCCATGATAATAATGACAGAGCCTCAAAGAGAGGTGATTGTTAATTTATGACTAAGAACTTGATGATTCTAATCCATTTCTAAAATTTAACCAGACATCTATTATTACTAAAATTAATTATATAGAATAACAAATGATCTCGTCCATATGGATAGTTATTTGCATGTTCTTGAAAAACTTACCGTGCTCTCTATTCACAATATGACCATCAAAGAGGTCCTTAATCGTGTATGCATCCAATGATGACTTATTAATGCCCTCAAAGGGACCCATCCATAATTTTTTTCTAACTTGTTTTGTCGTCTAAAGCCATGGGCGTCACAATACTTAACCATATCACCAATTCAAAAGTTAGAAGAGTTTGCCGTTTTGTATATCCACCTTCTTTTGATTTGAAGTTCCCCTTGAGAGTATAGTGTAGGCTGTGAATTATAACACTATCAAAGCTTTCATCAAACCTAACAAATATTGTAGGGCGTCATTGCCTGACTCATTTCAATCACAGAATTTAAAATTGGGGCAAACTGGACCAACTCCCATAAATCAATTTAAAAAGGTATTTCCTCATTGATAGATGATAGCTTAAATTATAAGCAAAAGTTGCCACCAACAAATATGTTACCCAACTGGAAGATTTTTCAGCAACAGGCTTCTTCAAGGTAGCAGCCAGAGTACCATTTACCCTTTCAATCATCCCATTGGTCTCTGGATGGTGTAGTGTTGTCAGTACTTTTCATATTTCTATTAACTCATTGAACTATGGAGTAATATGAATGATAAAGTTTCTGTTATTATTAATTAGAATAACCTGAGGGCAGCTATTTGAGTAAATCAACTGCTCCATTATGAACTTAGCAGCACTACTAGAATCTACTTTATCTATAGCATGCGTCTCCACTCAACGAATCAGGTAATTAATTGCTATAATGGCACATTGATTATTCATACTATTAATGATTAATAGCCTTTACTACATCAATGGATACTGTATGCCATGAAAACCCAGTCTCCACTAATGGGAAGGTAGTGGCTTTCCTAAATGGATTGTGTGCCTAACACATTAAACAGCAACCAAGATGTTCTGCGACATTGAAATTAAAGGGTTCCCAGTAGTAGTCCCATTGTTCATGATCCAGAGTTTTCTTTCAGCCAACATAGCTGGTTATGGTATGAGCCGCATTAATAATAGCAGTGCACTTGGATGGCTGTAAAAAAACAGTGATTTTTCTCAACAAATTTAAACAATGAATCTTGATGATATTAATATTTTCTATTGATTTTGTTTAGTTCTTGCTAATCTCAGTTGTATTGTACTTAATATACACTAAGATGTTTTTATACAATGAATCCCTTCACTCTGCAACACTAGAACAGTGGGTAACCATAAAGATCCATCCAAATTTTGATGCATGGTCCCCGCTTAATGTATGATTTCATAATCATATGCTTACAACTTTAGAGTCCATCAGGCCAACCTACCTTCATGCTCCTTTATATTATGCAGCCATCTCAGTGTAGAATGTTCAATCCACAATAAAATAGACAATTTGAGTATATACTCTAAACTATTACATGTGTGTATACCACAAAGCATTCCATCTTGGTCACAGTATAGTTTTGCTCTTGCTAAATTATAGTAAGGTCCAAATATCCCACATTGTGTTCATTACCAAATTTGTCCACTTGACTAACCATAGCATTAACTGCTTTTAATGATGCAATTTTGAAACTGAATGGCCAATCAAAATTTGGATATCACAATATTGGTTCTGTTATAAGTATATCTTAAGAGCATCAAAAGAGTCCTGAGCTTCCATATTCCATAGAAAGCCTATCTTAGGATCCTTTTACAATTGAAAAAGTGGTTTTGTTAAAGAAGCAAATTTTTTAAGGAATGAGCAATAATAGCTGACCATAAAAAATATTTACATATTACAAACACTCTTTGTTGGGGCATGGCCCAAGTTGCCTTGACCTTAGGTTTTTAGGGCATAACATTAGTGTCAACAATGAGCCCCAAGTAGTTAATCGCCTTTTTAAAGAAGGGACATTTCTATTATTTTATCTTCAGATTTGACACCGCTAATTTTTTAAAGTAATCTAAGTGTTCAAGCTAATCTAAAAGTGCAACTAAAAACATTGCTATTGTATAGATAGACAGGAACGCATGACAATTTCAGATCACCTAACACAGTTTCCCTTGCTTGTTGGAAGGTTGCCAGTGCATTATAAAGACATTAAGAACATTTGCGTCATCTGATATAGCACATTGCCAAAAATTATCACACATTTTTCTTAATCCTCTTTAGGTAGTTCAAATTTGCCAGTACCCAGATATAAGATTCATTGCTGAAAGATTTGAGCCCTTTTTAGCAATTAAGAGCATTGCCAATCTTCAGAAGTGGGTATGAGCCTTTTTTGTTATTTTATTCAGCTGATGGTAGTCTATGAAAGCCCAGTTAGATCCATTTCTTACAATTAAGATTGGACTCGCCCAAGGGCTTCAAGATGAGACTAACGACCCATGATCAAGTAGCTTAGCCACTTAATTGGCAACTATGGCCTCACTTTCCCTCAAAAGTCAGATTAGGTACATACAAATTAGTAATTGATCTCTGTCATAAACTTATGTACTATACCTTTAGTGCACCAAGATCATACTTGTCTTGCGCAATCTTGGAATAAAAATAAATAATTCTAAGAACATGGTCCTTTTTCTCCTCTGTTTGCCTCATCATTTTATTCAAATTGAATTTAAATTTTATTTGAGGTACGCTGAATAGGGGATGTACATTATCAAAGCTTGAAGAGCTAAAAAATGAACAGAACTCCCATACAGAATGATTGACCACCCAAAAAGAGCAGGTAAAAGACAACTGAAAGAGAAAACAACCAACCAGGTGGAATAGTGACAAGTCGCTCAACCCACCATTGCAGAAGAAAGGGGATTGGGTGGCTTTCCTCAGTATTGGATTCCATATCAAAGGCAAGAGTGAGGGCCAGGGCAGATAGCAATGGTATGGGGTGACTAGCGACATGGGGAGTAAGTTGGCTGATAATTGGCTGGTAATCAAAATTACCTGCATCAAAAATAACACCTAGGTAATTGGAAAAGCAATTTTCCGCATGAAGGCAGATGGAGGGAAGCTAGGATAATAAAGCTATGGCGGCGCGGGTAGTTTTTGGCTTGGCCTGAAAAGTAGTAGCAACTTCTGGATGGCAGCATTTGTTTGTTTTTGTAAGTTTAGGATGTCTCGTTTGCTCTGCCAGGCTATGGTTAGAGCATTAATGGGAGGAGTGATACCCTTGGCAAGTATTGCTACTGATGCATCGGTCATCTCACGTATTTTGGTGTTATCTGGGTTCTCAGTTGCAGTGACAGAAAGATGGTGTTCAGAGCAGAATGTAGAGGCGTTCAGTTAGGGGGCATAAAAATGCTGAGGGGGTGTTCTGAATAGGGTGCTGTACCTGTTTAAATTATTCAATTGGGGTATTTAAATATTTAATTACATTGCCCATTTAATCAGTTTCATCCAATGAAGTCCATGGGTTCAAGTCAAAAGGGATTTTAGGGTCAATTAAATGATGGTCTGCGACCGACAATTGAAGAATAACGTGGGACTGAACTGTTGTCCAAGGCGATTTCTGATTGGTTGAGGTGCAGGTGGCACTGGGATGAGGAGGGGGCTGATTGGCTGCTGCCAGCTCCATATTGGCAGCAGGCTTTGGGGGAGGGAGGAAGGATTGTACCCCTAAACTGGAAAGGCCGTGGGGTGTGTGGCCAAGTTTGGCCAGATGGAGACAACGCAGGTCCAGTGGAAGCATTGAGAGAGGGGTATTTACACTTTTAGTGATACAAATCGAAGCAGGATGGGCAGATGGTCCACCTGCCCACAATGAAGGCCCAGAATGGGTGGTCAGGGGCAGAGGGAATGATGGTGCATGAGGAATTGACAACGCAATTTTATTTAAACTTGGGCTAATTGTGGCAAATGCCTGAGGCCCAGTGGGGCGAGAAGCCTCATTGGGGACAACAAACTGAAGGATGGGATGGAGCTGTATGCTGCCAAACCTTCCACCAAGTCCTGATGGAGCTCCGCAGGGGAAAGGTGAGTGGGCAACCCTGCAAACTGAACCACCATAGTGGTGTTGGTGGGGAGCTGGGTGCATGTTGTGGGGATAGGGGTGCCATGGAAAACCAGGGGTACAGCGGCCGCAGTGACGGTGTTAGCTTTGCATGTGAAGCCTAGATCAAAATACCCTTTATAAGGGCGGAAATCTATGAAGCCGTCTGGCAGCATCACTGCCTGGTCCAAGTCAATAATTGCTTTTTCATCATATATGAATAATTTCCAATAATCAACCTGAAGGCCAAAGCGCAGCTGGGATTGGGGGAGAACAAGTGGTCTGCGAGGCACTGCCTGGGCATGTGCCAGGTGGATAGCGAGATCCTTGGGCGGAATAAACTGATATGATGATTAAGGGGGACTGGACGATCCAGTCTTTGTGCATTTTCCGCTGGATGGATTATGCTGGGTGGGGTTTCACCACTTCCCCACACAGGAGCAGTTGGCAGAAAATCTGAGGTCATTGGGGAGTGAACGGGAGGTAAGCGTAGGCTAGTAGGTTTTTTTTTACTTCTTTTTAATTAAATTGCTCAAAAGGTACTCCAAGTGGAAAGAAATATACATTATCCCAATTGAACACAGTAAGGATTTCCAGAGAATTTAAGTCATTAAGTAATCCTTTTTCTTTTAACTGACCAAAGGCATGAAAGATATGAAGCTCCATAGTAGGAACTAAATAAGTGAAGGCCATTATTTGATTCTTTTATATCTATATTGGCCTATCCAACAGGTTGGCGACCAGCACCTGAATTTCGCCATGACTTGGAATTTAAAATCCCAGGTGCTACATAGGGTTCAGTACTGCCTTTTTTCAGGGTGCGTGGATTTTGTCCATACAGATAGTCAGGAATGTCCAAGGTAATGCTGGTTCTGATGATGCACTGCTCCTTGTGATTCATAATTCTCAGCTCTTGAATCCTCAGGGGAATACCTCAACATTTTTAAATTAAAGCCAGCGGCAACCTAAAACGTTTACCAGTATGATGATACTTTACTGGGATGATTCCATCTGCATATACCAGACTAATATATATTTTATTATCTGTGGGTGGATCCAATTTTTGGTTGTAGAACAACGGAAGGGTTTGTCCCAAACTTTTGAGAGTATTTTCTTGGAAATTATACCAGACCCCATATTGTTGCATATTGTAAGTGCCAATCAATATCTAATGACTCTGATTAAGCAATACTATGGCTGAAGCGGTGACAAGAAGGGATCCAAATTGTAAAGGCAAGGTGCTATATGCACTTTGAGAAGTAGTGGTATGTAGGCCCACTATTCCATAAATCTTACAATAATCCACGTCAGCTGCAAGCCTTAATTTGGATACTTACTTCATAGTGACAATATTACTTAGAGCCCCTACTGTCATTGATGAATCAACTTTTACTCAATTTATTCAAATATTGCATAAGTGCAATCAGAATCAGAGGAACTATCGTTGATTCAAGATTTACAACGCCTACCAAATCAAAGGATTGGGAAAGCATTTTGGCTACTTTGTGGAATTGTTCCTTGATGGTAGCCATGGGAAAATTGATTTTAACATCATCCAAGGCACTATTGGCCTCCATGTTTGCTTTCATGGCTTGAGGCTTATTCAGATACAGTCGCGCCACTTTTCAACCAATTCAAGATCAGCGACCTTTGCTTGTGAATGGGTAACCAAAAGCGCCTTGCAATTCATCTCAGGTGGTTGGTACGATTTTTTACTTGGTCAGGGAGAACATGATCATAGGCGGAGATAGAATGTATCATATCTATTCTGCATGATTTCTACTCATAAGACATCTTTTTGTTAGCAGGTACAGCTGTATTGATATTATCCATTTTTTCAGCAAATAATCATAACTTGGCCATACTTGCCGCAATTGTAACAGATGACCTGATTTCTTATGTTGCTTTTTTGGAGTTTTTGACTGAACTAAATCGAGCTTTTGGGTTAAAAAATAATCTACATTGGGGGATTTCCCCACATAACCTGTATTTTCAAAGTTAATGTTATAATAGCTCTTGTTGGAGGTATCAAAGGTGGCTCACAAATCTGCAAGATTCTACCATTTGAGCAGTATTTGATTCTGTTTAAATTGGAGATCATGGGCCAATTCAACTCCTTATGGACTCACAATTGTAATCCATTTCAATACAATAATCAAAGTCAAATAATGATACCGCCCCAGCAAGTATCTGGTCTTATTAAAATAATTGTTTAGCAAAGACTTAAATGGACTCATCCTTTCAGAACTGGATAGCCAAGAGCTTATTTTCGGTTGGTGACATGCTTCTGGATGCTGAACTATCCCATGATTGCATCCTTCACTTCTTTGTAAGTCCACTTGTTTGCGGCCAATCAGTTTATAACGATATCCTGGCTCTCTGTGTCAAGAAAATTGATCACAGTGACCGCCTTTTGGTGATCCCCACAACCCATCATGGCCACTTCAAACATCTTGAAGAAGGCCATAGTATATTTGCTCTAAAATTCCAGCAGCAATGGAGTTGGCCATTTTCCATGGCCTTGGGGGAAAAAAGCCATTTTTGCCCGCTGGTTGGTGACATTAACTGATGAGGTAGTGCACTGTACTGGGTAAGCGGCCAGGGTTCCAAGGCCTATCATAGAGTTCCGTGACTGGATTCTTTAGATCTTTTTTCCCCATTTGAGGAGCCCAATTAAATAGAACAGACACTTTCAGGATCCTCATGAAAGCTGCTGGTATCCCCTTCTAAATTGGATAAACGATTGTTGATGATGTTTTCGCACTTCTTCTGACCCAAATTCAGGCCTTCAGCTTTTTTACTTTACCACAGCTCCTCTAACTCTTTGGTAAGCTGGCGGAGCTGTTAGTATTGGTGTTCAAGGTTTTCCATAGCAGCATGACTTGATATTATGCCTCAATTATGTCTGAACTCTGTTTCACTATAATAATTTTCATTTCTTTGACTTGTTCCATCAATTCCTCTCCTTGCTTAAGGGATATGAAGTCTAAATTCTTAACTTCACGCCCTAATAACTCAGTCCAAAATTCCCTTAACTACAGCTTGGTTTTTAGGTACATGTCACTTGCTAACAATTGAAGCACTACTACTTCTTCTATTCTAAATTACGTCTGCTTAATGTCTTAGTGGTTCAAATCAAACTTATTCATAGCAGATTCCATTCTGGCATATACTAAGTTCACAACTTTGGAGGTTCTTCACTCTTCAGGGCCAACTTAGACACTTTCTCTTCAATAAATTGGTCACCACTCATTCTCTTATTCCCATCTTACAGACATTGTTGGCCCAGAAACCCCTTTAGTGAGGAATACTTGTTAAGAAGCGGTCACTGCACAATCTTAAGGTTTATTACTTAACTAATACAGCTTCTTGTTTGTGACAAGAAGCATGAGTCTGAGCCATTAACAGTTCAGACAAAACTTGACCTTTGTTCAACTATAGTATTTAAGCACGTTCCGTCCTATAATATCTAACTAAATTACTAGCAAATTAGTAAGACCAAGAACAACTAAACTTTATGAGGAAAATAAATTATATATATATGTTCCTGATAACCGAGGGACACCTAGAAGAATAATTTGGTATCAGTCGCCAGAGAATAGCTTTTTATTCAATGACCTGCAGCATTCAACATTCTATTAGTTGGATTTTCCCTTAGTTCAGTTTACAAGAGTAGGTTCTTGTGCCCTCAAATCTGTTAAGCTAAACTACAATAGTTCAGCCCTGATAGCTCATGGAAGTTTAATCTTTAAACTGATCATAAATGATATTCTAGAGCTTTCCAAACGAGTCTAAAAGTCATTGACATAACTTCAAATGATTGAATACTAAGTAGCAGCTTCCTCCACGGAAACCCAAAAGTCATCAACACTAATCAATAATATCAGTGATTATCTTCAAATAGTTCACTAATACTGGAACATATTGGGACCATCTAGTACTAAAAAAATAATGGAACATATTGGGAAAAGAATAATCTAGCTAAATTCCAACTTGCTGTTCCACCAGCTCCTGGGTGATTTACTTTTTCTTTTCAATTCACCTGAAAAGAATATATGAGCAACTCAGGCCCTTCATCTCTGCAATTATAGACCTCAAAGTTATGTTATACCATTTTTAACTACAAAAATTGATAAACAGGCAAAATTCACAACTTTATTAGTCTCTTTGAGATTAGTATGGCTGAAGCACCTGAAAATGCTAAGTTAGTAACGGAAATGAGCTTGCTGGTTTCTGAAAACCAGAAGTTAATTATGCCTAAAACGCAAAAGATTGGTGCTACCTGCCTTAACGCCAAAAAACTGCTGATCATAGTGTAATGGACCCAAGAGGATGACCACTCAGAAAACAGAGTTCCCTAACAACTATTTTAATCAATATAAGAAAGTTAAAGCCTTCCTAGAGCAGGCTTTATCTGGAGGCCTAGACGCTATATGGGGCTAACATTATAAGTTTCTTTGACACTCAGATCTCTTTTATCATGCTTGTGAGCCCTATAAAGATTGTACAGGGTTATATTTCCCTTTTTAGTGGAGAGAATGATATCACTCATAAAGTAAATTATCTCTGATGGTGTGCCATTGATAAAAGGCGCCCAAAAATTCTTCGAGAGTCTCCCAAAACCATGACCTTGATCCCTCTCATCAAAGAGAGATTTACCTCCACCGTATGGTCCTCAGGTGGGAAGACCTGATAGTAGTCAGATTACTTGTAATCTTTGCAGAAAGTTGAGGCACTTTTCTAATAGTTACCCTAAATGGGATGTAAAAATATACTCTGGTGGTTGTTATTGGCAAGCAACCCAGTAACTTTTTACTGCACAGGGTTGGTTTCCTTGTGCACTTCGTTGTAAGTATAGAATAAATTATTAATCAATATTAGTATGGAGACTATTATCCATAGTGGATATGTTTTATACTCAGCCCAACGCTCGGCCAGTATTCCCAATTAAATACTTGTGAAGTCATAATCATAGGAATTTGTTCCCTATGCTCTTGTCCACCTGATCTTCGCTGAGATATCCCAGTGACAATTTCTTTCAGCCCAACACACAGTCCACAACAGTATTCCTGATTGTGGCTCCTTCTTCTCTAGATCACCGCTCGTATCTTTACTATTCTCTCTGAGAGTCTTCCAAATATTGCCCTCTGCAATAATATCCTTGAGACAGAACAACACAACAGAAGCTGATAGTTTAACTATACACTAAATTAATAATGTAAATAATGTTTCTGACTATAAAGTAATGTAAACACTGTTTTTTATTATAGTAAATCCTAAGGAATATATATAGTGGGGAATTCGGCTGTCTAATCCTTGGTTGAAACCTCTTTGAAAAAAAATGGCAGCCGTTGCTGTTGAATTAGCCATCCTTGTCTCAGCAGCGATGGTCTTCCACATCCTGGCTAGGATTCCGTCATTAGACATTCTCAAGACCTCAAATGGAAAGAGTCAGAAAACTTGTCCTTACGTTTTCCTTTCAATTCAATCGAACCAACTATATTTGGCTAGTGACCTGCTTAGGTAATGGGGCTTATTACCCATTATGGCAGGTCACTCACCAACCAATCAATTTGCTAGTTGCAGGCAGCATCACTCGCTTTTTTCAACTTACTATTCATTCCCAATCAGTTGGTGATGAAACTTGACCAATTCCAATTGGTACACCTGATAGTTAATCACTATCAGATGCCCCTATTTCATCAGCAACTCCACCCAATGAGATCTTAAGTATTCATCTGGATAGATTCTCGATGGATATGACCAGGAGAATATCCCAAAATCCCCCAAATGCAGTTACTCCAAAACTCAGGCCAACTGAGACTAATTCACCTCGCCTTAGGGAATTTTCCCCTAGCGATACCAGGTAATCTAGCAGGCTGGGAATATGGGCAAAAATCCCAACATGGGACTCTAAGCCTTTATACATTCTGTAAAACATGCAGATGAGGAGTTTAGAAAAGACAGGGAAAGGTAGAACTTGGGAAGCTATACCTCCGCCTCCTCCAACAAAATCCAAGGGAAAACAAATCTATGAAATGTAATTCTTTGAAAGGAATAATGATCACGCCGCTCCGCCTTCAGCAGTTCAGGTGATATAAAGTGATATCTGAGCATTATCTAACCGCTTGCATGAACAACACAATGAAGAAGTGGCAGGTATGTGATATAAATCCATATGTTCAAAGGTTAGAATCTCTTGAGCCTCCAATTCCTTCTAGTGAGGCCCTCAAGATGATCAAAGTCCAGAGGGCAGTACCTGTTGAATTGTTACGGAAATCTAGCACTCAATTATGTGATGAACTTCAAAATGATTTAGGTCAAGGGGACAACTTAGGATTAATTTACAATCAACCACAATGATAATTTTTCTGAGTATACTATATCAATATTACTGTAAATAAGATTAAAATTGGAGCTATCATAGACAGTGGGGCACCAATTAATAATTCACACAACTGGTGAATAAGCTGGGTATTTCTCCAGACATAGATCATTGAAAAATCTACGGTATTGCTGGCCCTCAGACCGCACCCTCTGATGGAGCATACATCACATAACCACTGCATTTTGGCTCTTTAGAAATCACTTCTCCTGCTATTGTTTTCCCTAATCACTATTATGACTTTTTAATTGGGACCTCATTTATGATGAAGTACGGATTATAAGCCAATTTTGAGGAGAATACTCTTATGTTTCTGGAACAAACTCTTCCATCATTCTATAATAAAAAAGATGAAGCCCCTGAAGATTTAAAACACAGGGCTTTAAATAATGTATTTATAGATGATATAGTGTCAATTTGATATAAGTGGCTATTTATCTGACAGTTACCAAATCAGATTGTAGAGTCTAGGAATATCCTTGTAAGAGCTAATCAAAATCTAACGATTCTGACTAGCCTTTAAGTCATAGTAGGGACTGAAATTACTTTAAGTGTCCCATGAGGATTATATGGTGAGATAGTTGCCCCATTTAGATGTTCACAATTGAAACCTGTCGTCAAGCTCAGGCTAATCCTGCTACAACATGCCAACATTCAGGTGCTGCGAGACAACTCATATCTTTATTCAGTGAAAATTAAGTGACACCAGATATTCACTTTTGTTCATATTTATCCGTTGAAGAGGTATCCAGTATTCATAATGTAAATCTGGATGAACTAGGGCTTGAGAACAACTAGTGCCAATTGGTATATTCCTTGGCATTCATGGAACATCTCTTTAGTTTAACAGAAGATAAAAAATTAAGCGTTTGCTCTAATTGATAAATATAGTAGCATATTTTAAAAAGATGACTACAATCTAGGTTGTGAACACGATGTGTTACACCAAATCAATACCAGAGAACATCCACCAATTCTCTTCTGTTTTATCAGGAATTCAAAGGTGGCGGATGAAGCCATTAACCATGAAGTTAATCAACTTGTAGAGCATGGGGTGTTAGTGCCCTCCAAGAGTTTTTGAGCTCCCTCATATTAGTTATAAAAAGGATGGATCCAACAGAGTGTAATAGATTAAAAACTCAACAATATTACCAAAAGAGATGAATGTGCTACCTTGCATCAATGATGCAAAGAACACCTGGGAAGCGCATAACATTTCTATTCTATGGATTTAATCTCTGGAACTGTATGATTGAGTTTCTGAAGGAAGAACAGGACAAGTGCGCGAAGATTACTTTTCAGGATCTATTTAACCCACTATGATGCTGCAAGGGCTGTGTAACACCCAGCAACATTCCAGCATTCTATGTATAGCATATTATGGAAATTAAAAGTCTAATGCAAATTGTGTCTTTGGACGATATAAATGTTTTTTCAGAATGTTTACGGAGCATCTGCAGCACTTAGATAAGTTTTCCATCAGTTACTTAGGGCAGATCTAAAAAGTAAACCCCATAAGTGTAATTTCTTCTATGAGCAAATCAAGTTACTGAAATTTGTCATTGATAAACAAAGCTTATGGCTTTAGTCTGCGAAGGTTGAGGCTATAAAAAAATGTCATGGTCAGGTAGTAAGTGCGAATTCAGGTATTCCTGGGAATGGTTGGCTATTACTGTTGGGTTTAGAGAATTTTAGTAAAATAGGTGAACCTTTATTTTACCTTCTTAAGAACGGGGTACCGTTTAGTAAACAGGGAATTGTCATCTGGCCTTCAATCAATTAAGGATATGCCTCACTTAAAGCGCCAATTATGATGTACCCAAACTTCAAAAGCCATTCATCAAACAGATGGATGCTTTGCTCAAAGCCGTAATGGTAATGTTATTACAAAGTAATTACAACAGAGTAGAATATCCTGTGGCTTACTACAGTTGGATATTGGATGCGCATGAACAAAATTACATTATCAAAGAAAAAAAGTGTCTCTAGCCAATATTTATGTTTGTAAACAGGTTTGAGTTTACATTTATGGGGTACATTTTACCTTAGTAATAATGATGCTTCTCTGCACTGAAACCAGAACTCAAAGGATCCAGAGAGACGATTGGCCCACTAGGAATTGAAATTACAAGCGTATGATTTTTAAATTTAACACCTCCTGGCATTAAACATCAAAATGTGGACAGACTCTCCCAGTTGCCTACTGTAGCTTTTCTTGGATGATAAGGCTGATGAATTGTTTGATAAAATGGTAACTCAGCAATATAATAAGAACCAGGGAGGGTTCAATGAAAGTTGAAAAAGTTGAGAAAGGATAATTTTATTATGTACAGTATATCTTAAAAATTATTAATGGACAATCCGTCATGTTTCCCTGGCCCACTGAGCGGACTAATGTGCTTATCGTGGCCCACTAGATGATGGGACAAAGATGATTTAAGAAAACACTAGAACAATTATAACCTCAGTATTATTAGGATTTCATGTCATTCAATATTTATGAGATTCTCAGCTGCTGCTAAGAATTCCAAGCAGAGGCACCTATAGAAAAGCCACTTCTTACCAGTTAGTCAAAAATTGTTTTTGCAAGCACACCATCTCTATTGACGTCCTGGTGCCTTTGGAAATACTTCTGGTCAATTTAAGTATATCATTGTAGCTATTGATCAACTCACCAAATAAGTGGTGGCAAAAGAAGTGAGAGATCTAGGAGCCTTAACCGCCACCAAACTTATATTAAAAGGCGTTATTTATTGGTATGGATTCTCCCCGTTCTTACTGATAAATGATGGAACTAATTATATGTACCAAATGATTGCTAAGCTTAAAGACTTAATGAGACAACAGGGGTATTATATATGCCATATCGCCCTGAGACCAATGGCATGGTTGAAAGAGTAAATGGTACTCTGGTTGAGCTTTGACATAAGTTAGTCAAGGCAAAGCGTCCAGTTTGGACCTATTTCTCCCTTCCGCCATATTTACATATAAAATCATGTATCACTTGGCCGTGGGGCACTCCCCGTTTGCCTTACTTTATGGGAAACAGCCTGCGCTGCCTCCACTTTCATATTCATGTGTTACAGATGAGAGTATGAGCCCTAGAAGATACCTTGATAAGATTGCAATAACCTTAATAAAACTACAATGCTCTGCTTACTCTATTATGCTGGCTCAGAAAGTTAAGGCTTCCTCCCAGGATAATAAGGACCACTGACCTTACACTTTTAGTGTAGGGGGAAAGGTCTGGTATTATGACAATCATGGCTTTGGAAGGATAAGCAAGATAGAACACATTTGGAAAGGACCCTTTGAGATCATAGAAGACTTCAACAGTTGTTTATACTCTGAAGATCCCACTAAGACTTAAATTATCAATCTCATGCATGCTAAGTTCCTTGAAATGTATTATATGCATGCTGGCCTTTTGGCCCCAAGCTTCTAAAAGCTCATTTGACCCCCACTCATCTTTGTTACATGATGTTTGGTCAATTAAGGATATTGTTATAGTTTATTTTGACCAACCATCAGCTTATACGATATTTTATGATTCTTTATAAACTAATTTTTAGACATAAGGTATTGGCTTTTAGGCAGGTGTTATGCTCGCAGGTGCGTTTTTCACCTAAATTCCAACAAATAATTTATGAGAAGTTCTCAACTGCAGGGTAAATATAAAAGTGGTTATTGACTACTTGTAATAAAAGTATTAAAACTGCAATTAAAAAAGAAAGATTAATTTTTTAACCTTCATTAGTTGCAATAAAGGGACAAGAACCAAACACTCTTAATAAGCCAATGCTAGTATTTAAATGGTAAGGCTCAAAGGTCAGTTTGCTTAGTAATGTCCAAAATAGGGAATATTGGGGTTCAAATTATTGGATCAGTTGAGACTCGCCAAGCATCAATGCAAGGGCAGATGGTGAAGTGACAGCGGGAAGATGAACCTGTGAGGAAGTGATTTAATAACTTTAGACCAATCAGAGAGCTGGAAAATATTTTCACCTTGCTGGACCTTTGACCCTATAAAAGTGGCCAGTCTCCGCAGGGTAGATTGTAAAGTAGACGTGGCCTGGGGAGGAGCCTTCCGTGGAATCCCTTTAATTAACCGCATAGCCAGCGTAATTTGACTACCCAAGCTCGTGGTATTTAGCCAAGTATTAGTAATAAATTATTGCCTTAATTCAAAGGGTTCCATTGAGTTTTGGCCAGGATCTTTTGACTGATTTTTATCCTCATTTTCCTCCATATTTCGAAATAATAAACTCTTATTAAATGATTAAATTGTAATTGTCCAACATTACCCCTTCAAGAGTCTTAGGGGGAGAACAAGGGCGCAAGAACCAGCCATGGACTCAGTTGACAGAAACTCTGGCAGCCAGGGATTTAATGAAGTATTCATCATCTCACTTATAAGTGATTACAAATGGGCCTTCCCAGATAAAACAGAGCTTCTCACTTCTTGGAGTAATTCAGTTATGGTAATACAGTACTAAGTCGGATACTTGGAAGGAAGGAAGATGGGACCAGACCTCATTTGTGGCTTGGCCTTCTTTGGTGACTGTCTTTACTAAAATAGTCATGGCCTATGATTGTAATTGAATGATGTGTTAGTCCAACTTTTTAATGGCTTGCTCAGGGTCAGTCCTGTCAGAGAAATATCCTTAACTAATAATGCTGGAAACCCAGGCTCTCGCCCATATAACACATGGAAAGGGGACATCTTGAGGATGCGATGGAATCTAATATGGTAAACCATGAGGGCACTGAGTAAGTAAAGATCCAGTTAAGAGGGTCTGAAGTGGCTATTTTGTGTAAGATAGAGACCAAGATTCAATTAACTTTTTCTACAGCACCATTTTGTGGATGGGTTATAGGGGGCTGAGAAGAGTTGTTGCGCTCCCATAAAGGCGGCAAGGAGCTTCACCACTCAAGAGGTAAAAGCTTTCACATTATCACATAGGAGTATCTGGGGACCCATGCTGGGTGAATATGTACTAATGTAAGAAGGTGACCGTGGCTTTAGAAGTCTGAGCTGAGGAGAGCAACAGCTTTAACCCATTTGATGAAATGATAAATTTGACAAAGATATAGCAATTGCCACCTGTAGTATGAGGGAGTGGACCTAAAACGTCCAAAAGTATGGTGTGGAAAAGTTGTTGGCCGTTGTGGGTTGCTACTGATATCAGTCTTGAAGCTGGATTGTTTTTTACAGGTCAGACATGCATCCAAGACTTCAGTTATGGTTTACATGACGCCCTCAGTAGTACCTCTCTTTTACCCACTTATAGGTTTTGCGCACTCCACTATGCCCATAATAGCGTGAGACTCTAAGATGACTGGTACTCGCTCAGATAGCCTGAAGATAGGGAAAAAATTTACTCTTACTTTCTTATATAGCTTCCCACTCTCCACCTTCGTGTTATGGGAGTGCCATGCTAGCATCTTCTGAACTGGTTCATCTTCATCTGCCCATGCGTAATGAGTTATTAGTAGGTCATGCAACCTCTCTTCCTCGCTATTATCAAGGTGAAGGATGGGCAGCCACGTCAACCCATCAACGTTCAAATGGAGCATCTCAGATCGATGCTCAATGGTCGTATTATAATGCTGGAGCCTAAGAGCCCAGCGAGCCAATCGCCCAGTGGGATCTTTCATATTTTATAATCACTTTAAAGAGGCGCGGTTGGTAACCACTTTAAATGAAGTCCCATATAGAAAAGGGCGTAGTATTTGACAGAGAGCAGGACAGCCAGGCACTCCCTCTCAGTGACGCTGTAATTACGCTCAGCTTTTGAAAGCATTTAACTAAAGTAATACATGTGATGATCAACTTATTCTCGTTCAATTGAGCCAAGTTGGCCCCATCAGCGTAGTCAGAGGCATTCATGAAAAACATGAAGGGCTTGCCATAGTCAGGGTGGCGAAGAATTGACCTTCTTTGAAATAGCTCCTTCAGGTTCTCAAACGCGGCCTTTTGTTCAGCACCTCAATGGAAGGGAGTGTTCTTAGCCAGGAGGCGGACAAGGGGCTCGCTGAGCTAGGCGAATTTTGGGATGAACTGATGGTAGTATCCCATCATGCCCAAGGATATCTGGATGTCACAAAGGGTTTGGGCGCTGGAATCTTATATATTTCTTAAACAATGTCTTGTAGAGGCTGTATCCAATCTTGTGAGATGGCGTGCCCAAGAAAATCTAGCTTCTTCTGGAAAAAAAGTACACTTGGAGGGCTTTAGTTTGATTTTAGATGCCCACAAGCATTAAAGCCTCCTTTAGGTGCATGAGCTGCTTGTCAAACATCTTAAGAAAGACTTTTTTGTCATTGAGGTAGACAATCACAAAGTTCATTTTAAGGTCCTTGAGAATGTGATCCATCACCCGCTGAAAAGTAGCAGGTGCATTGCACAACCCCTGAGGTAGCTGAGTGGGTTGGAACAAACCCTCGCTGCAAATAAGGGCGCATTTATCCTGATCATGTGGAGAAAGGTCCACCTGCCAATACTCACTAGCAAAGTACATGACAAAAAGAACTTGGACTCAGAAAGTTGGGCCAAAGCATCGTCAATATGGGGGATAGGGTAGCTGTCCTTCTTTGTGAGGTTGTTCAGCTTACTGTAGTCTATAACAACGTAATGGCCTCCATTTTTCTTCTTTATCAAAGAAGCGGGGATGACCAAGGGCTTTGGGACGCCCACAGAAACCTAGCATCCAGAAGTTGTTTGAGCTCCAATCGCATCTGTGACTACTCAACTTTTGATTTGCAATAGGGTTTGGAGCGGATGGGTTGATCATCCCCAACATCAATGTTATGCGTCCAACCTTTCATATGTCCATAGTCATTATCAATTAGAGAAGATATCGCTATAGGACTACAATATACTATGAACTTTATTATGCTCTGCATGGGTTAGATCATCCGAGATTTGAACAGTGGGCAGAGTACATTATAATTGATCAGCAGGTAGGCCCATATTCGCCATAGACCCGATATAGTGACCTTGTTTAATGTCCTCAATAGGGACCAGCAATCCTCTTCCAATCTCCTGATGCTTCTTGACGACCATGTCCTTTTTGGTGAGAATCCCCAACATGAGATTGATTGGCCGCTGATAGGTGGGGTCTAGCATACCTGGCAAGACTCTAGGCTCAAGAGGGTTAGCTCCTTTAAGTCTGATTAGGTGCTGTAGAAAGTTGTGGGTGATTGTAGGGTAATCTTAGTGTCAACAATCATTTTTTAACCAGCTTTGATGGCTACTACTTTATATGCATAGAAAGGGATACCTTCTAGGGCGTCCACTGAGTCAGGCAGTTTTTTATATTCTGACCCGCCATGGCGTAATGTAGGGGTAAGGCGGAAGAAGGATACTCAACTTTGCAAGCATATTACTTTTTATTAAGCTCTTCATCGGTCAGAATTATAGGAACCTGGTAGTTAATAAGGGAGAGATAGCCCTGCTTCAAATTAATACCCCTTTAAATTTGATCATGAACTGGGTACCAATGCGTAGATTATAGGTATTGTTGGCCAAGGCCACTGCTGGGGCTGACAAGATGAGCTTCCCAAACCAAATGTGCAGAGAAGAGTAGGCTCTGATGGCATGAGTTTTGTTTGACCCTGCAGTTTCAAAATCTTGCGTAAAATTGAGGTCAGGGGCCAGCTTAATTTTTTTCTATAAGTTTATATGATACAACATTCACAGGGGACCCAGTGTTGAAGATAGCCCTAACACACACTCCATTAACGTCGACCTCGACCCTAGTTAAAGTTCCACCCAAGTTGGGGGAAAGAGCGAGGACCGCCTTTAGATGTAGAGTAGAGGAAAGTCGTTTTATAGTTTCAGGGTATTTTTCTTGGATAGTATACAGGGTATGGAAACACTGGGTGGAACGGATCATCATGGCAATGAGCTGGTCAGCGTCACTGGCAGTGATAATGACCTCAAAAGCCCTCAACACTTGTAAGAGATATGTTTGATGGGGGCTCCTAGCCCAATCCACTCTCTCCGAGTTCAATTAGTCAGATATCTCCACTTTACTTGGGGCTCCTAAGACATAGTGACAAACATCTTCCCAAACCCCATCATACTCGTCGTCAGAGGGATTCTCAATGCACGTCAAGGATTCCATTGGGTAAGATGTAAGGTCAGAGCTTCCCTTGTTGCAGGGGAGGTCCTGGGGGCGCTCAATTACATGGGAAACTTTTTGAGGAGATGCTTCAATAGTTACAGCTCTACAATTAGCCTTTGATGCAGGGGATTTGGGTTGCCCCATGGCTATAGGTTTTGAGCTAGGGGATCCCGAGAAGATGCCAAGGGGGATAGAGATATTGCCTTGGCGGGGCATAACTAATGGAGGCACTTTAGAAGACCTTTCTAATGAAAGAGAAGAACAGGGAAAAGTGATACCTAACTTCACTTGCTGCACTTTGGGATCTGGAGATGGAGGGGAGCGCTGCCCCTTCACTGCTAGTATTATCTGCCTATATTCACATGGAGGAGGAGCATCTCGTTGCAGCAGCTCCGTGGGAGCAGATTTAAAAGGGAGACAGCTATAGAAGAGGCTGGAGAGTTTATGGTAAATTATCGCCTCAAAGCTTCTTGCGTAGCATCACTTTCATAATAGTAAGCCACCGCTAACAAGGCCTCCTTAATATCCCTGATATTTTTGAAGGAGCTCTTGTCTGAAGAAGTAAGCAGCGCCAAAGAGGGATGAGACGTTTAACCTGTCAAGATAGAAACAATGGCGTTATCTAGAGGTAGTTTTTTTTGCCAGCAACAAAGGTTGAGCTGCACTATAAAATCGCTCAACAAAAGAGGGGATTGATTCTCCCTCATGTAGGCTAAGGCACATAAATTCCTGTTTTCACCTTTGTAAGCTTTGTGTGGAGCCAAATTCTTCATTAAGCGCTTGCTTAACTTCCGCCCAGGTGCTGAGGTTGACCATGTTAGAAACCATTATCTCTTGAGCCATATGACTCAAGCAGGGGATGATGTACATGAGTTTTTGCTGGTCAGTCTCTCCTTCCATCACTGATTCATAAACATACAGGAAGGATGCAATAATGCCCTTACCAGTTGTAAAATTATCTCGGAGAAAAGATTTATGGATGATAAGAGAGGCCCCATAAAAGCTTTGGGAAGAGTGCTGCTCAAGCCTCTTAAGGCGAGACAAAGCACTAGCTAGCTGTTGTTCTGAGGCAGCTAGATTAGATTATGATGCAATTGTCATGCTAAAACATGAGATTTGTGGTGTACAGGGCCCATGTAGTAAGCACCACTTGTTAGATTTTAGGCAGGTGTTATGTTTGCAGGTGCGTTTTTCACCTAAATTCCAACAAATAATTACAGGAGATGTTGTTCTCTACTGCAAGATAATTATAAAATGGGTTATTGACTACTTGTAATAAAAGTAATAAAACTGAAATTAAAATAAGAAGATTAATTTTTAAACTTAATTAGTTTCAATAAAGGGACAAGAAACAAACCCTCTTAATAAGCCAATGCTAGTATTTAAATGTCAAGGCTCAAAGTTTGGATTGCTTAGTAGTTTCTGAAATGGGAAATATCAGGATTTGACCTATTGGATCAGTCAAGCCTTGCTTTGCTTTAATATAAGGGCAGATGGTAAAGTGACAGCTGGGTTAGATGAACTTGTGATGAAAGTTTTTTTATATTTTAACCAATCAGAGGATAGGAAATTATTTTCACCTTGATGGGCCCCCGCGCGCGCGCGCGCGCGCTTTGACCCTTTGAAAGGGGCCAGTCTCCGCGGGGTAGATTGTACTAAAGTAGACGTGTCCTGGGGAGGAGCCTCCCATGGACTCCCCTGAATTTGCCGCATAGTTGACACAATTTGACTACCCAGTCTCATGGTATTTGGACGAGTATTAGTAATGAATTTATTGCCTTGATTCAAAGGGTTCTACCAAGGATTGGCCAGGGCCTTTTGGCCGTTTTCATCCTTATTTTTTCCACATTTTGAACCAATACACTCTTATTACATAATTAGACTTGTAATTGTCCAACATAAGGTTTGAGACAAATTTATAATGTTACAGCGCGTGGCACACAACATTATAAGAGTGTTTTCAAAAATTATATTAAATTATTTTTGTTGCTTTGTCATAGCGCATCATGTTATGAATGATTATTGTAGCAAATCTATTCCTTGAACCCTTCCAGTGCATTAATAGTATCAAATCTAATCCCAATATTCTTTTTGTATCCTATGTTCCAGCGCAAATTATTTAGCAAGAGGATTCTTACTTTATTATGGCCATTCGCCAGCGTCATAAGTGCAGTTGCAGATTACAGCTATAATGGAAGTATTTGAGCTTTTCTGATTTTCTTCCCTATCAAAATCTAGATAATTGCCCCTCTAGTATACTATTTTTGAGTGCAGCTTAGTAAACATAAAATGCACCAATAATAACGCTAGTGAAAGGGGCATATATTGGCGGGATTCCAATGGTAAGGGTCTTTTTCCTTACATCTCTGGAGAAATCCACAGCAAAAAGACACCTTCAATGAGTTAGAAAGCCTTTGCCAATATTTAATACTACATAATGCTCCTTAATTTTATAAATAATGATTTCTTTTGTTAAAAAGGGTTTCCTTTGCAGGATTTGTCAAGGTCAATGTCTTCTTACAGTACCTTGTTGTTTAAGTTAAGATAACCTGTGAACTGAAATCCAACATCCTAGCGCCAATTTCAACAAAAATTCTAGAATCAGTAAAAAAACTTTGTATCTGTAAAAATTAGAAATGGCGCTTTGGCGATTCTCTATATAGAGAGGGAAGTAAATGGGAAGGTGGAATAAGAATGGCTAAAAGACGAGCCACCACTAAAAGCTCCTCTTTTGTGTGATCCAAATCCTCATTATCCTGAAAGGCTTATCAGAAGTATAAAAACTACCTCTTAAAAAGAGAAAGAACATAGCTATACTTATATTTAAAGTTATAGATTTATACAGTTATACACATATTTTTTCTGACCTATAAAGCTATATAATCATTTGAGATATAAAAATATTCTAATTTTTGTGTCAGGATTTTAGAATGACCATATTATCCAGCTGTTTAGGAATATAATGCCAATCTTTCTTTTCTAACTTTGTTCACTTATATAATAAGCAATCTTATGGGATGCTAAAATTAGTAATCTTTGCTAACTATTGTTCTAGTTTGTCTCCATGAAACATTAGGTTAATTTATTTTAAGATTCAATTTCAAGCTTTTTGACTATCATTGTTTCGGTGGAGATGATCCCTGACAATGTTTGCAAGGATAAACTATTTAGATAATTATCAACAATTAAATTTTTTATGTGAAATGATTGGGGTTTGTCGCTGATTGATGGGGTATTTTCAGAGTTACTAAAGCGTTGGCAAATCTTATAATAGCAGTAACCTACAATATTGCCTGAGTTATGTGACATGCTATTGAAGGTTAAATGGTCTATTATCTAATCTGGTTGCTAGTGTGAAAAGTTAATGTGCTGACGTTGGATAAAGGCATTTGGACACGCTATTTTTTAAATCCAACTTATGAAGGTTCTTAATCTAGTTAAGGTTGGATACCAACTAAGTGGATGGAGTGTTTCATTGATTTGATTTATTCGAGGTACGCCAACCAGGGGATGGACAGTACTGATCACAACACTCAAAATGGCAAAACAAACTACTAACCAGGTGGGAAGCAGAAACTGCTTAACCCACCATGAAAGAGGGTGAGGAGGGGTCAGGGGTTGGTTTTCAGAAAGACCCACCTCGATCAAGGGGTGTTGGTTACAGTACCAGATCAGAACAGAGAGCCAGGGCGTTGGGGCATCTGCATAGTGGGGGCTGAGGTCAGCGTAGAAGGAGTTTTCCACTTCTGCATCAAGATAATGATGGGAAAATGTTTCAACAAAGCTGCGAGGAGAACTTCAGCTTCTTTGTGGGCTTCAGGAAGTTGGGTGAAAAGGGAGATACTGTGGCAGGTAATTTTGGATGAGGGGTTGAATGCAGCAAGCGTTGCAACATTCATAACAGCATTTTCAGCATCATCGAATAGTTTTGAGATGTCACTGCAGGGAAATTCAGGGAAGTCGGGGGGGGGAAGAAGATGGTGGGCAGGCCATGCTGGAGCTGAGCCACTGACCGGGCCACCGCGGTGCGTAGTTTTGGGCAATGAGGAGAGGCCACCGCAGCTAAGGCGAGCTGGTGGTCACTTTGGAAGGGGGCTGTATTGGGTAGAGGAGCAAAATGGCGAGGGGTAGGGGTTTCATCAAAGTTGGGAAGGAAAAATTCTGCTTGACTATAATCACCATGGCAGAGAGGTTGACCTGTATGCTTACTAATGAGGACATTACCTGATTCGTCAGGTTCAGCCAATAGATCCCATGGATTTTAATTTACTGGAATAGTGGCGTTTAAATTTGAGTGGGTAGGATTGGGCAAATGGGCAGCTGCTTGGGTGTGAATGGTGGTCCAAGCATTGCTCTGATTGGCTGGCGTAGATTTAGGTGGGAGAGCGAGGATGGAGGTTTTGGGGGGGCTGATTTTCCATGTGGGCCCACTGAACGAGATTGGAGGGTGGGAGGGGGCAGCAAAGCGCCCCATACTGAACCTCCAGAGGGGGGCTCAGAAGCCGCAGCAGCAGATTTGGCCTTAGGGCACGCTCTTTTTGCATGGTCGAGGCCAAAGCAGAGAGAACAAATCTGCCTACCATTATTGACCTGAGCCCAAAAGAAATGATCAGGTGCTGCAGCCACACTAGCGCGGGGTGGGATTTGTTGGGCTATGGTAGGGTGGTGTGGTATAATGGTGGCTGTTGCACGAGGAGCAGCAAGGCGTTCCGCACCAGATGGAATGGCAAAGATGAGGTTGGGCTGAGTGCCATAAGCCATGAGCCCCGCGACCAACTGGTCATACAAAACCTGGGGTGGAAGGTGGGATGGGAGATTTGCAAAGGATACCACCAGTATGGTGTCTGAAGGGAGGCAAGTACGGGTTGTGGGAATGGGGTTATTTTATAAATTAGAGGAGTTTGTGCTGCCGCTTCAGCATCCTCCTCAGATTGGAACCCAACGTCAAAGTAGCCCTTAAAAGGGCGGAAGTCTATAAAGCCAAATGGCGCAAAGGCTGTAGTGGCTAGGTCAATAATTGCCTTATTGGCATATGGGAACAAACGCCCATAGTCCACTCTAAGGCAATAGCGGATAGCAGAGCGAGGGAGGGCGAGAGGATGGGGGCGAGAAGGGTGGACGCGCGCCAGGTGGAGCGCTAAGTCCCGTGGGGGGACAAAACGGTTGGAAGCAATGAGTGGGTGGGCTTTTTGAGCCCATCTGAACGCGCTTGCCTGCAGGGCGGAAAACGCTAGGTGGGGGTGCACTGCTGCCCCACACTGGGGTGGCAGGCGGCAGAGCCAAGGACATCAAAGAATAGGTTTGGGCAGATGGATGTGGATAAATAAACTTAAATTTAAAATCGCTCAAAAGTGACTTTGAGCGGTTAAAGAGAGTTTTTGCTAGTGTTTCATTGATTGAGTGACTAGTTTAGGGTTAAAATCATTGGGAAACAGATGCTGTTCTTATTGATGTCCCAACAAATGAATTTTCTAGTATAAACCCTATTTAAACCCCTAATTATTTTAATACAAAGACAGACATTGCAGATAAAGATATTAGAAGGATCTGTAGTTTCAGCTATCTTTTGGGGTTACTTCTGTGGACTATATGGCAAAAATCAACTTGAATATTGTATTAAATACCCTGATTGAGGTAGAGAACACTTGGGTGTAAGAAGAACCTTATTTAAGATGGAATTTATTATAAAAAAACTTGCTGGCCAGCTTATTTTAAAAGATAAAACCTCTTTTAACTACATCAAAACATTTTAATTGCAGGAATTTGCCAGATTGAGGTGAGAATCAACTATAGAGAAGATGACTAGCTAGTTGTTGTCATACACTAGTACTCCTTTAATATATTAATTAGTTACTGTAACTTTTACCCTTATTAGTATTATATTCCTTGACTTTTATCAATATAATACATTATAGTAAATTAGATAACTATACAAATTTTAATTTTGCTCATGATTAAGAATTAAGAAATAGTTTTTCTAATCTAATCTATTTTGTGCATAAAAACTATTTTGTAATATTGGAAGGGTAAGTTTACCTTGTCAGTTGGTTCTCCAGTACTATTGTGTAAAGAGTTGAAGGATAGCTTTCTTTCTTTGGATTGTTTCTGAGCTGCCAGCAGAAAGGGTGCCAATACGTTTCTGTAGGAGAATAATAAGTTAGTAATACCATTGCTCCTGAGAAAATTTAAAATGATAATTGTCTTCATACATCTATCATATACCAACAATACCAAGAAACTTATTTGACTTTAACTTGTGCAGAAAACCCATGTAAATTTACATTTGGCATATTTTAAAATTTTCCTTCTCCTATTTATCTAGTGCTTCATCTACCACTTAAGACATAATTAGAAGACCAGTAAACCTCTATCATCCATGTAGATAACACATCTAAATAAGATCAATTTTTATTCTTCCAAGATATTAACTCAATTTCTTTTTTAAAACTAGTGGTGCTTAACACAAAAGGAGGAGACATCACGCATCTTTATTTGAAAATGGGCCAAACAAAGGGATTGTCATAAGTAAAAAACTTTTTATGGCACCTCAGCTAACAGCCTATGAAGCCATATAAGAAGGTGATAAGGCTTTGGGGAAACTTTTGTCCAGCGCCGCTTTAGCTGGTGGACCATGGCGGACAACATTAAAGTAGGAGCATCAGCAACATGTGGCATAATGAGGTATAATTGTGGGTTTATTCGTTGATGAGGCTGGAAAGTGTCCATTGCCTCACCGTATTGAGCAAGTTGATGCTCACTAAAAGTGATGAGAGCAGGCACACAAGTATATGACTTTATGCAACGGCAGTTTTTGGGATATTTGAGGTTAAAAAGAGAAGTTTTTGCTGCATTGATGCAAGCGCAGCTCACACCAAAAGAAAGCTCTCAATTTCATATTTTGCATCTTCCACATAATCATGGGAAAATTGGGGATAGGCTTACCCTCAACAGGGGCTCCAACGCACCATGAAGTTGCTGTTGAAGTAGGGTGATGGCAGGGGCAGCTGCAGCCTCAACCGCCATTTTATTAATATTTTTATAAATTGGAAAACCGTTTTGAGGGTGAAAACGGTGGGGACACAAATTGGAAGGGTCAACGAAGAACTCCTCTAAAGAAAAATCCATTTTGATATGGTCTGGCCGTTCCTCCTCATCAATCCATTCAAGAGGCTCGAATGGCTTGGATTCAGCAGCACTGGGACAGCCATTGGAATTGTGGCAGTGGCAGGAGCTGTTTGGTCATGTGCTGTCAACCATGGAGCTCAGCTGAAACTGGTTCAGCCATCAACTCAGGCTTCCATAATCTGGACAAATTTTATATTAAATTTTTCAATTTAATTTTAATTTGAAAACGCTTTTGGAGCTGCTCCAAATTGCCCAAGGTTGGAGCAGGAGGATTGAGCCACATTAAAAAAACTGGGGAAAAGTGGACGCTGGCCCAACGTCTGAGGGATGAGATGTGGAAATGGAAACTGTGGGGCACTTGCACTTTAAGTGGTCAAGCTTGAAGCACTTGGGGCAAATGGCGTGGCCATTTTTGATGTGAGCTCAGAACAGGTGATCAGGGGCAGATCTGATCACGGTGTGGGGGGAATCACGAGATGGTATTTTTGATGAAATGGGTGGATCATCGCAAAGGTGCAAGACCCTGCCAGAAGATCTGTCCCATTTATTGCCACGAACTACAACATGTGGTATGCGCTGTAAACGGCCATATCATCTGTGAGCTCATTGCAGAGGCGTTTGGGGGAGAGATGGGATGACAACCTGGCAAAATGAACCACCAAAGTGTCCTCATCTAGGGGCCATATTTGAATGGTGGAGAGTGGTTTTTATATAAACAATTTGCACCTTGGATGCTGCCACTGCATCAGCTTCTGAGTGGAAGCCATAATCAAAATACCCCTTAAAGGGGTGAAAGTCATTATAGCTGGCAGGTTTAAAAACCTCCCTGGCCATCTTAATGATGGCCACAATTGCATATGGGAAAAGATTTACATATTTGACCCAGAGGCCAAAACGCAAATTGCTCTGTGGGAGCACCAAAGGGCTCTGGAGCACCGCTTGGAATCTTGTGAGGTGGTGGGCCAAGTCCTGAGGGGGACATAATGACCAGTAGCATTAGGAGGGCTAGCAGAGCCAGCTTGGGCGCACTTTAGCAGTGGCCAAAAAATGCCAGATGGTGGCGCATCACCACCCCAAGCTGGGGCAGCAGCGGTCATTTGTATTAAAATTGTAAGTTTTGGTCAATTGAGCGGTCGTTTTTTTTATTTTTTTAACAAAAATCTGAATTTGGCTTTGATTAAGTCATTGAAGCGAAGGAAAGATTGATATTAATTCACTTTCTTCCTGAATCCTTTAGATGAGCTGGATCTGGTATGACCATATATCTTAGGCTTTGTCACCCAGTTTTGTGGTCCTGAGTATAGTCTAAAACCTTTCTAGATCATTTATATGCTATAATTTCCCTTTCTATGTTAAATTATGTGTACCTTTAATCTTTGTGCTTTGTTTAATGATGAAACAAACATTTTAAAGATCATAATTAGTGTGTCAGCTTTTATGTTAACTAAGTATGTTAGACTACATGAAAGCCTATTGGTTTCTGCTGCCTCACGTCCCTAGGCCTCCATCATTGTCTCTCTTACTATCACTGATATATACTTATCTAGAGAACTAATTTAAATCTCAGGCCTCAAACGCAAAAAATATATTAACTTCTTCACAACTTAGTCCAAATATAAGTGTAAAAAACTTAACATTTTTTGAAAAGACTATACATTTTTTTACCCTTAGGGCTAAGATTATATAACATTAACTAATCTATCAGCCTTTCATCAATTATATACATACCATAAATTTCATAACTATATACTGTCAAGTTGTAAACTGACATAGTAAACAGATCAAAGGAAGATCAAAAGATATTGGGCTACCCTTAATTTAGTTATAATAACGCCATAGATTCTATCAATTATTTAGCTTTTTTCATTGATTTATAAACCTTAAGTGCTAAACTATAATCCAAGACAATTTACTAATTATCCTCCTCTCAATCTTCTAAAAGAGGTTGTCCCTTGCATATGGGTATCACTCTTCATGTATCAACTAAGGATAATTTATAAACTAAAGTTTAATATTTCTGAAGTGGCTCTCCAAAAACCATGAATAAAGAAGCTGGTGTTTTCTTCTTATACTCAGATATAATAGTCGCTAAAACTACTATAACTCTGTCTCAAGTATTTAAATTAATTTAATTATTAAATTTTTTTAAAGATAAAAAAAGCCTTACACAATGTGTAATTTTATAACAGTTATTTCATTAATTCTAGCTAACAAGCAAATGTAACCTACTTACTTCCATTTTTTCAGCCCTTACACAATATAACTCTTTCTTTACTGACCTAATTATTCTTTACCACATTTTCCTATATGTCTTCTTATTAGTATTTTGATTCAAGCATCATAAATTTATTCTATATGAAAGCATCATATATCATACTCCTCTAAAATCAATTAACTTAAGTATCAAACAGAGAATCTAGTAGGAGTACAAATAACAAATAATAAATTGGTATAGTTTCTCATTTACCTATTAGTTCTTTAATCATTATATGATTTTATTAAGTTCATTAATCTCCAATCAATGTAAGCTTGCTGAAATGCTGCCTTTATGTAGTTTTCTTTAACTCTAGGCTTTGGCACAGGATCAATAAGTAGTTATGAGTTACCCATGGGGTCCTTTTTAGCTTTATTATCTCCAGAGCAGCTATAGTGGAACATGGGTGAATATCCTCAAAAAGACGCTTATGGTTTTCCATGATGGGGTATGTCAAATGAGATTTAACTTTAGGACCCATATAATTATAATTTATTATAAAGCTCAGCCAAGAACCTAACTATAAGGTTCTCATCTACAGCTACAAATATTGACAAAACATTGCTCCCCTTCAGGACTAGAAGGGGAACCAACCCCAGGGTCTTTCCTCTCACCAAGGTTACTTATCTAGGGCACACACTAAATGATAGATGGTTGGAGGCTATCCCTTTTTTTAACTCATCTCAACCTCAACTAAACTCAAGTACCAAAACATTTTCCTCAACTGAGTCAGTAGAGCAATATATGCTAGATATCAAGCAACTCTGCTCTTACTTTAAAAGCTTGTTCAAGATGTTCATGACAAAGGCAAAACAACTTTTGAAAAAGCAGCTAATTAGAATCATCATTTGTTAAAAAATTTGATACCTGGTGTAACTAGATGAAGCAAATATACCAAAGAAATTCACACTTAAGCAAATGTATGTATAAAAAACATTAAACAACGTGTTTGAATGCTGTAACAAATTCTGAGGATGGCAAAAGAACTTTGACAATCAAAATACAAAATTGGACAATTGAAACACAAAGCAGATTATTAAAAATAAGTTAAAATTTGCATACAAAATGAATTGTTAGAAAATAACACAGTCCGTTTTTATTTTATCCTTACTAAGCTATTGTACCAACCCATAAGTATATTACCAACAGCCTGAACCTTGTAGGGTGTTGTGATATTCTTTTACATCTTTTTTTAAAAAACAAGAGCTCAAAATTCCAATTACTACTTGCATTATATTTAACTTCACCTTGAATTTTGAAATAAAGAGGTTAATGGAGGCCAAACTCTTTAGGATTTGAGTGAGTGTTGGGTAGGCCACTCTTGGCTAATGCGTTGGTTTGTATCAAAAACAAACAAACAAGAAACTCAAAGATCAGTCCATGTTTACTAAGCGTTCAACTTCATTTTCCATCCTCCCATTCTGTCATTTCTAATTAAACAATACCGTCTCATATCATAATATCGGTACCTTGTGATCCAGAAGTTTTTCTAGGTTTTAAGCATCCATGATGGAAGCCATGGCTTTCTTTGGCACGCCATTTTTTGACACAAACGTTAAAATCTAGACAATACTATATAGATTTAGCTGTGACCTAAGAGCGAGGTTAGGATTATGTATCTCTTAATGTAGAACTATTCCTACTATTATGAACATTAGTTACAGTCATACAAGAGAACATGATTTAATTAAGTAAGAAAGTAGAATGAGACCAGGGTGCATTGCAATATTAAACACTATGGGTGGGACATCCTATTCTAGATACATACTCTAGCTACATATCTGGTGTTAATAATACACTATATAAGCATAGAGATGCTAAAATTAACACAAATGACTGTTAGTGCGCTTACCTTACTCACCTGATATTATTAAGCTTATCATGTATAAGTGTACCTATCATGATATAAGGTACATTTTTAACTATATAACTTGTAATCTCAATAATTATATATTTAATATAAGATTAACTTAGGTAAATCAAATCACTAAATCATCATAAAAATCTGATAACTCTACAATTTTGATAAAAATTTACCAAACAGAGTAAATATATCCTCTAAATTCGCAATAATTCTTTATATCTAATCTTGTATAAGACCTTCATCGATGATACTGCTTATATTCAAATTTAGGCGACATAAGCTCTTGTTTAACTAAATATTTTAGACAGATTAAATGTAAGCTTTCGTAATCTTCATATTTTGTATATATATAACTATTAACATAAAGGTAACTTTTTTGATTAAACTAAAGATATAGAATAATCTTATAAATTTTTTGACTTTTATAATTATATTGTAAACAACGGTGGCATTGTTTTGATTAGATAATTTTTTATGGCTCAAGCATATGTATTTTCTATTTATAGAACTTTTACTATATATGACTAAATCAGTAAGGTTATAATCTTATAAAGAATATAGACAGAGGGTCACTGAAAAAAAACATTATCCAGTATTGTATCGTGATATAGGGTGGGAAACAGGCAAACAATCAAGTTTGATTTGTTTGTAAGGACTATCTACTAGTGGAGCAGTTGTAATATGCTATTAATATCCTAATATGTTAAATAGTATGAATAAAAAAGATAAAAAAGATACTAAAGATAGTAATACGAGCTATAAGATTTAACTTCAAAGATTGATATTGATTATTTGTAAAGTTTTTGGTATAAAAGTCTAGTAGATAACTATAAATAAATATTACTTATAGCATATGATATGAATCACATACAACTGTAACTAATACTTGATATCAGACATCTAGTACAAGATGATTATCTATAATAAACTTTATAAAGTCAAGTTAAGACTTTTGCTTGAATCTTAAAGCGTTATTATATATTTATAGAGGTTAATGTATTTTTTAATTAGGTTCTTGGATTATTCTTTACTAGGTCAAAATCATAAGTGAGCACTTATAAAAGCAGATATATATATAAAGTATAACAACCTATTTAAAAATTCTTTTACTCAACCTTAATTTTGAAGGTGATTTCAAATTAAAACAACCAACTGCAACAACTGTTGCTCCATCATTATCTTGCCACTTTTTTAAGTGGCTCACCCTCTGCTACCACATTCTAGGGAAAAATTGTGCTTTCTAAAAGCGTCTTTTGCTCACTTCCCAAGTGTCTCTGGGCTAGTTTTTCTATAAAATAACCTTTTTACCAAAAATGTTACTACAAAGGACAAAAATTACCAAATTTCTTGTGTCCACCCCACCTGCCCCTATAAATCTTTTTATTTATTGTATGAACGTCCATTTTCCTTATTATCAATTAACACAGTTTGTCTCAACACTCTAAAAAAGACAAATAGTAAGCTGACAATCAATACATTTATTCCAGAAGTTTTTATACTATTCTTTATAAAGGCTATTTTAACCTTGTTCTCACTAGTGAGTAAGCTGCTGTCCTTAGAGGATTAATTAGTAACAAAAACACCCCATACCTACTACTTGCACTCTCTGTCATGTAGCTTATTGATAAAATTAAGACTGCACTGCCACTCAGGATTAGTTACCACCCACAGCAACAGCCAGCATACCACTGGTACAGCCTTACACAAAATTTGGAAGAAAGTGAGGTGAGAAAATGAAAATACTATCCAGTTAATCCCAGAATCAGACCACATAGCTGATAATTGATACTGCGAAATTCTTGACTTAAAAATAGATAAAAAACTCAAGGATAGCTATCTTAAAAGAAAAGTGAAATATAAAATGGAGCGATAGCAGAGCTTGTTTCAGACTGCTGTCTTATATACAATTTTGTGAGTAATGGGGTGTGTGCATTGGGGCCACCAATTTTCAATTTAGGTTATATTTGAGGATCAAACGCCCTAATAGAAATTATATTTTTATGAAGCCAAGACGTGAAGAAAGGATCACTCTGCCTTCCATTCAGATTTTTATCAACTTTTTGAAAAATTTGAAGCCCAGTTGTGACCCAGAAAGCAAATGACCCAATCTGCAAGTCGCTCATGGCCAGGGTTAGTAGGCCTGATCTCTTTTTATTTAACTGAGGTAAGTCAACCAGGGGATGTGCAATACTGAAATATATACTGAGATAGGGGAAGGCGAAGTGTAACTAAGGTAGGCACCCCAGAGTAGACGAGCTAACCCTGTTGCCAGCCAGTACTACCAGGTATGGGGGGTTGAGTGCGCTACTCTGAGGGGGTTTCCCATGTTATGGAGCAGGTGTGGAGGAAGGGGTCCGTGTGCAGAAACCAGACTGGGAACCATGACTCAACGAGACTTTGTTGCCTCAGCTTCATGTATCTGTATAGCCAGGCTTGGAAGTGTTCCAGTAGGTGCAGGTGAAATCTTCTGATTGTTCCACGATAAGTTGGTACAGTTCCCTTGAAAGCATCCAAAGTTATGGTGTGATCCTCCACATTTAAATGGTTACTATTAGGGAGTGGAGGTAGGTAGTATTGGGGATTTGAGTTGGAGCGTGAGGAGGTTCCTGAAGATTGACAATTCCTGGTTCTTTTGGTCCTTAGCAGGCGCGAAACTTCCAGCCATATGGCTCTAGATGAGAGGCATGCTTCAAGGCAATGGAGTAGGGTGCCATCCCCTCCACACACTGCGCACTCTGCATGAAGAGAGTTGGAGAGATCTGCTGTTCTGTAGGTTCTTCTGAGGCAACGCCATGTGTTAAACTTACCCTTGGTTGGAGGAGCAAATGTTGTGTTAGCCTCCATATCGTCTTCTGTGTTGTGAGATCATATGGGATGTCTAAAGCATCCAGGTAATTGATTCTTGCAATGACTGGGGCCAAGTTATGTGTGTCTCTCTGGGGATTGTCCTCTGGGTTCCTTAGTGTGAAGTGGGATCTGGACCTAACCATTCCCTGACTAGTGCCTGTGAGTGTGACGGACCACCCAATGTGCCAAATGGTATGGAGGGGGCGTTTGAAGTTTGGAGGGGTTCCATAAGGGCCCGCTGCGTTGAGTGGTTTGTAATGTATGTGAGCAGGCTGGACGGGTTGTGTGGGTTGGATAGTTTAGTGCCTGTGCAAATTTTGCCCTCGCCACTCTGTACCAGTGTTGTTGCAGGAGGTCTGGAGAAGACTTCCTTTATCCAGTTGCCCAGTATTGGGTTGGCGTGGACCTCAAAGTCTTTAAGGCCCATGTCTCCACTGGAGCGTGGGCCAAAGAGTGTTTCCACCCATAAAGGTGGCTGGGTCCCAGGCCACAGCCATCCCTGGATAAGTGCGCGGATTGAGGACATGAAAGTAGATGAGAAGGATATTACATGTGTGGGGAACCACAGCATCGGGAGGATTAGTGAGTTGGCAACAGTTACTCGCCCTATTAGTCCTGAGATCTTCCATTAAGGGAGGCGACACGGTTGGACATCTGCTGTAGTAAGTTGTTATCCATTGTATCATTGGCGTACCCCCTTGTCTCCAGCCATACGCCAAGGTGGCGGTCAGAGTTTGTTGAAAGAGGTGATGCGAAGGGAAGGATGAGAGGGTTGTTTTTTCGTGAGGAGCTGTGAGGTTTGGGTATTGTAGCCCAGTTGTTAGTGTACTTGCCTAAGAGGATTATTTCCATTTTCCTTTTGTTGAGCGACGCGTTGCTCACAAGTGAATATTTATCTAATGTGCGTTACAGTTGGCAGGCATCATTATTTTTAGCTATACAGTTATGCAGTCATCCTTAAAGGCTAGTATCTTGACTGGTGACTGGCCTTGTGCTGTTATGCCTATAAGGCGTGAGACAGTGATGCGAAGGAGTGGAACATATCTGAAGCTATACAGATGCGGGCTGATGGGGTCCCCTTGTTTGGGCCCTCTGCGTGGTGTGATCTTGTTGGTTAGAAAGCTAGGGCCGCATACAGCCATGGATGTAGATTCTGTAAGAAGAATCGCCTAGTTTATGAATCTGGGTGGGAGTTTGAAGGCGCTCAAGCATTCCTTCAGGTATGGCCAGCTAATGCAGTCATATGCCTTCTCCTGGTCTAGGAATATTAGGGCTCCAGTTGTTTTGAACTGACATATGTTGGCGGCGGAGTGTATGTTGGTCCAGATTGATCGCCCTGGTATGAACCCAAACTGATTGTGCGACAGGATTTTGGAGGCTAAGTTGTCTAATCTAGTGGCTAAAATTATTGTAAAATATTTTTGTATTAGTGTTAGAGTGCAATTGGGAGCCAGTTGGCCAGGTCCAGTTTGTCACCCTTTTTTGAACAGGGTAATGACATAGGTTTCCTGGCCACCAGGCAGGAGGCATCTCTCCATCAGGCATTGGTTCATTGATGCTAAGAGGAGGGGGGCAATTTTTTTAAAATATTTTTTTTATAAATTCATAAGGTATCCTATCAGGCCCTAGGCATTTCCTATGTGGTGCACCACGGACTGTGTCCCAGAGCTCCTCCTGTGTTATTATGTTTAGAAGGTTGTAGTCTGGCGGTGTGCTTCATATTTCAGCAGTGTGTATAAAGTCTTTATTTTATTTGGGGGTCTTTTAGGGTGTCATGATATATAGTTTGGTGTAGTAGTGGTGTATTTCCGTTTTGATCTCCATTGGGTAAGTTGCCACAGTGCCGTAACTTTGTGGACCTGTGTGCACGAAGTCTGGTTGCCATGGGATTGGAATTTGTGGAAGAAGTACGTTGATCAGGTTATGCCTTCTTTTATGAACTTACTTGTTCTCAATACTTGGATTCTGCGCTGGTGTTCAAAAATGAGGGCGTTTAGATGGGCGGATATTTCCTCCCATTTGTGCCCCCAATTGGGGCTGTAGCCAGACTTCAGGGTGTTGAGCTTGAGGCTGTCCAGTTCTGCCAAGGTGCGCCTGATTGTGGCTGTGCCAGCAGTGTACTTATGTGAGCAAGGTGACGAGTTAAATTTATTAGTTCAGTTTTGAAATTTGCCCAAGTTTTGATGGGCTTTAATATGAACGGGGCTGTAAATTCCGGTTTCATGGCCTCATGTTTGACCCAGTAAGATATTTTGGGCAAATTTATGTTTTCTGGGTGTAGCTTTATCCAGGTTGTCGCCTGTGTTAAAGTTCGGGTTGGCAATAGCTGTACTGAAATGAGTCATTGGTTAGAAAAATTGGTTTTTTTGTTGCAAAGTTGAGGTGTTTGAGTGGTGGGTTTTCAGTGCTTGATGTAGTCAATGTGGCTGATTGATGTGAGTATTCCCTTGCATATGTTGGGCGGGTCATGTTGGGAAGTAGTGGTGACCCTGGGGGGAGAGTATTGTGTAGACCTATGCCTCCATTGCACAAAACTCAATGTACCCCAGTGGGTATCCACTGGGATTAGGCCATTGATCCATGTTGGGGTTATCCCAGCAGTTAAAGTCGCCCAGTAGGATGGTATCTAGTGTAAGGCGAGTGTTGAGATGGTTTCTAGATGATGTTTCCTCTTTGCTGCAGTGCACGATGCATAGATGCTTGCTATTAAATCATGTGTTCAGATTTTAACAAATCCCAGCCTGCTAGATTATCAGGAATCGTTAGGGATAATTCCCTAATGCAAGGTGAATTGGAAATCAGTTGACCCTGATTTTAGAGTAGCTATGTTTGGGGGAATTTTAGTATATTTGCCTGGTCAGATCCGTCAGGGATTGATCTGGATGAATGCTTAAGATCTTGTAAGGCAGAGTTGCTGACAAAATAGGGACATCTAATAGTGATTAACTATCAGGTGTAACAATTGGGATTGGTCGGATTTTATCACCAACTGATTGGGAATGTAATTAGTAAGTTGTGAGGCGAGTGTTGCCACCTGCAACTAGCAAATCGATCAGTTGGTTTGTGACCTGCCTTAATGGGTAACAATTCCTATTACCTAAGTGAGTCGCTTTCCAGATATGGTTGGTTCTCTTGGATCAAGAGGAAAACGTTAGGGACAAGTTTTCTGACTCTTTCAGTTTTAGGTCTCAAGGATGTCCAACAATGAAATCCTATCCAGGATGGGAAGACCATCGCTGCTGAGACAAGGATGGGTGATTCAATAACAATGGCTGCCGTTTCATCAAAGAGGTGTCAACCAAGGGGTAGATGACCAGATCCCCACTATAGATTCCCTAGAACTCACTTATAATAAAAAAGTTCTATAGTTCTATAGTTTACAGTTCTATAGTTTTCATCCAGTATTTTTTTAAATATTAAACTTTATCAGATTTCAGTTGTTCTATTCTTTCTCAAGGATACTATTGCTGTGTACAATAATTGAGAGATTCTTTAAGAAAAGAGTAAGGATCTGAGCGGGGATCCAGAGAAGAAGCAGGAATAAGTTGGGATGGTGCTGACTATGTGTTAAACTGGAAAAACTGTCACTAGGGAATATTAGAGAAGATTGGGCTGGACAGAACGAGGGAACGAATCCTTATATCAAGACATCTCAAATATTTTGAGTGGAAATACTGGTCAAGCGTTGAGACGAGATATAATAATTCCATCCAACTATGGATAATAGTCTTCATACTATTATTAATTGATTATACGAATAGCAATACAATGCAGAAATTGCACAAGAACCAAACATGTGCAAGTAATAAGTTTATAGGGATTATTGGCCAAAAATAACCAGACCCAGAAATTTTTATAAAGTGGTGCTCACTACAGGGGTGTAGTTGAGTAAAAAACTTAGAAAGATGTCATATAAAGACGAGTTAAGAAAACTATGGACAGAGTTAGCCACCATTAATCAGAATGCCCTAAACTCAGCAGATCATTGAGAATTCACAGCTTTGGAAGAATGAGTCACCTAGATGGAGGAAGGGATCGATAATGCTGTGAGTTTCAGAAATGAGTTACTTGAAATAAACTTTATTAAAGAAAAAGAAGGGGATTTAATTCGAGAGGTTCTATATATGAAAATGGAGTGGAAAGCAGATCGCGTTCACTAAAAAAATTTCAGTGCTGATATCAAGTGACTGACCAAACAGGTCAAGGACCTAAAAACTCACAAATGAGATTGTGAGCCATATGCAGCAACCAAAGCCAAAGAAAGAACTCCTCAAACAATAAATAGGATTTCAAATACCCCAAGAAACATGCCACCCGCTTTTGCTGCCATTTCAGAGATAACGCCTGAAGTCACTCCCCAAGTGAGCCAAGTGACTGAACCTAGAGAATAAGCTAGAGATACCTCGGAGGAATTTCAGGCAATGCTGAAATAGCCAACTTCCCATTGGGATAACGCCCCAGCATTTTCCAACTGTTTGATATGACTATGTATGGATACATTGAATATCAAAAGGCGGTGATAGTCATGAATTGCCTAGACACACACTGTCAAAACTTAGTGTTGCCCCACCTGGAGGGGGACAGATGGTTGTACGCAGAGGCCAAAGTAGCCATTTTGAAGGAATTTGAAAGTCCAACGCACATGTTGAAGCGCAAACAGGAGTTTATGGGCATCCAGTTCCATAAAGATGAATCTTTAGCAAGCTTTGCAGATTGGTTCTACCAGGAGTCACAAAACCTGGTTGGATCAAAGGTACTGGATGACTTTGATTCCAGAATTGCATTACAAGCAGCCCTTTGGCCTATTGTGATTTTCACCAAATGATGTCTTCCATGTTCACGACGGAAATTACTACCTCTAAGATGGTAGATATCTTGAGAATCTTGGGAGCAACCTTTGATGCCCCAAACAAAAGTTTTAAACTAACCCAGCATGCGTCTGAATCCCATGAAGGGGAACAAAGGTGCTAAAGAGACAAACAACTAAACCGTGCTGGGGAATAAGCCAGAAGAGTTCAGATGGATGAATAAAAAGAAAAAGTCTGCTACCAATGGGCTGGAAGGGACATTTTGCTGTGCACTGCAAGAAGCCAGAGAATCAAATCAAAGTGGTCCAAGCAAAAGAGTCTTCTGCCACCAAGGAGTTGGGAAAAGAGTCTATGGCCTAGATGGGTAACAGTCTAGAGCTGCGGAGAAGCCTTTTCCTCCTGATATCATGAATGAGGAAATTGACATCAGTGATCTGTTCGTGGACAAAGATGTACAGGATCAACTGTATCAAGTGGTCAATTTAGACGTAAACGTAGTGAAAAGATCTGGGCTGAAGGAAATTGACCATGAGATAATCAAGGAAGATGCCCGGCCTTATGCCTGACAACTGGTGGACAAGATTCAAGCCACCATTAATCCCAATGAATTGTCCAAAGTTTAATTAGATGAGGCAAACTTTTCAATCCCCCTCAGCGTTATAAAGGAAACTTTTCCTGATTTATTGGCGCAAATTAATTACACCCTCAATTTAGATAATAACGCCGCTATACACTCAGTAAACACTATCTTACAATACTTTAAGTGTACATATATAGATATACAAGTGAATCAAGTATGGGTGAGGGCAATTGTTGACAGTGGAGCGCCCATCAACATTGTCTCAATCAAGCTGGTGAAGAGTATGAAGATCTCACCTGACTTGGAACACAAGGAGGAGTATGGGACAGCTGGGCTGAATACCACCATCTCATGTGGAGCATATAGTGCTTTGCCACTGCGATTTGGATCCTTAGTGGTATCTGCGCCAGCAATATCTTTGGCCAACCAAAACTATGACATTTTGATTGGGACGGAATTTCTACACAAGTATGGAGTTAAATGCAACTTCAAGGATAATATGTTGACCATATTGGGTCAGACGTTACCATTGGTCTATCTGAAGAATGGAGAAGCTCCTCTGAATAGGTGAAACAACTTCATCAACTTGATATACAATGATGGCATTACCCCAATTTGATACCAATTAGATGATTAGAAGCGATGAGAAATGCTGATGGAAATCCTAGAAAATTGTGAAATTCCACTTAGGATCAAGAATGAGAAAACCATACCGCCAGGATCACAGATGTTAGTCGACATGGGGTTGACATTGGAGAACCTGAGCTGCTGTATGGGGAGGTTGGAAGCCCCTGGAAGAAGATCAGAGTAGAGCCTATGGGTGGCTCCTGGAATAATAATGCCAGGCCATAGAGAAATTAGAGTTCTCCTGGCGAATTTAAGAGAAAAACTGATAAAGATCAGGAAGAATCAGATCATCACATTTGTTCATCTAATCCTGACAGCCAAATTGAGGAGATTTCATAATTTTGGGACTTTCAATGAGATGGGATTACCGGCCAGGATAACTGAGAGTATCAACCTATTGGTTGATTGAGAGCAACTCACTGTTCTGATGGAAGGTCAGTAAGAGGAGGTGCTCAAATTGTTTAAAAAGTATTGGGAAGTATTTGCCCATGACAACCACAATTTGGGATATCCAAGAGATGTGATCCACAAGTTTGATACTGGGGAAAATTTCCGATCAGTATGAGACTGATTTTGAGTTTTAAAAGTGGCTGAAGTGGTAGTGGAAGATGAAATCAGCAAACTAGTGAAGCATGGGCTTCTAGTTCCATTGTTAAGTCCCTGGGTGAGTCCTGGGCGAGTCTGATTCTTATTCTAAAAAAAGGATGGCTTCTAATTGGGTGTTGATCGACTACTAAAAGCTGAATAAGATTATTAAAAAGGATTTGTAACCCCTACCAAGAATTGATAATGCACTAGATAAACGGGAGAAGCGAAGTATTTCTCTATGATGGATTGATCTCAGGATATTGGAAAAGAAATTTGCAAAAAGAAAGACCAATAAAAATATGTGATTATTACTGCGCAGGGGCTATAACAACTGACGAGGATGCCCCAGGGTCTATGCAATGCGCCTGAAACGTTCCAGAGGGCCATGGATGCTATAATGAGCGACTTGAAGTTGTCATGCATCCTGGTGTACCTAGACGATATCAATTTGTTTAGTAGGATGTTTACTGACCATTTAAACCACTTGGAAGAAGTATTCAAGAGACTGTCCGCAGCTAACCTGAAGATTAAGCTGAGGAAGTGTTACTTCTACAAGAAAGAGTTCAAATATCTGAAATTTGTGATCAACCCTAGTGGATTGGAGCCACAAGTCCAGAAGATGAAGCCATAGAATGGATGGCTGTGCCAAAGAGTGTCTGAGACATCCAAGTGTTCCTTGGGATGGTCAGATACTATAGAAGATTTATCCAGGACTTCGCCTGAATAGCCGAGCCCTTATTCCATCTGTTGAAAGATCCAAAATAAAGGATTCATATGAAATGAAGAAGCACAGGAATTCTTCAATGATCTACACCAGTACCTAGTAGATTCTCCAATTTTGAAATATCAGAATTTCGATTGAGAGTTTATTATACAAACCTATAATTTGTTGATGGCGATCGGTGCCTTATTAAGCCAAGTAGATGAACTTGGGAACAAACATCCAGTGGCATATGTGATCTGGACACTCTCAGCTGCTGAGAGGAACTACACCGTAACTGAGCATGAATGCCTTGTGGTCATTTACAACTGTAAGCAGTTTTTGGTGTAAATCCATAGCACACACTTTAAAGTGGTGTTGGACCACTACTCGCTGAATTGGTTCTACAATTTGAGAGAACCAGAAGGACTACTGGCCTGATGGGCACTTAAGAAACAGGCTTACAATTATGAGATTGTCCACCGAATGGGGGCTTCTCACCAAATGCTGATGGCTTATCATGGTTACCAATGGTCCAGATGGTATACCAGCAGTAGGATGATTTATTCCAGAGAATTCTTGACTGAGAAATTGGGAACAAGCCCCAAAAATCCAAGGTGCGCTTTGAAAAGTGATGGAAAACACCAAGACCATGAATGGACAAGTGTTTAAGATGATTAACGGGAAGTGGTTATCATTCCCACAGCTGTCAGAAAGAGCAGCTATTGTTCAAGCTGCTCATAAGGTCGTTGGGCATGGAAGCCTGAGAAAAACAACTGATCATATTCACCAGTATTTCTCCTTAGAGTCAATCAACTATGATGTTGCCAACTATCTAGCTTGTTGTATGGAGTGCCAGCTGCCAAGCCACATAAGAATACAATTGGATACCAATTGATACGCCCTGGATTTTCCTGGCATACAGTGTCTATTGACATGATGGGACCGCTGATGATGAGCACAGGGGGAGTCAAGTACATAATAGTTGCTATTGACCATCTGACGAGATGGGTTGAGACAAAGGCACTGGAAAAAGTAAATGTTACCAGCACCGTGAAGTTCATCCTGGACCAAGTAGTATATTGACATGGATGCCCGCAGGTCTTGCTTAGCAATAATGGGACAAGCTTCACATCTCATGTGATCCTGCAACTGAATGAGATAATGGGGATCAGAGGATTCGTGTCAGTACCCTACCAGCTGGAAATGACCGGACTGGTAGAATGAGTGAATGGAACACTGGCCGTGACACTGAGGAAGCTGGTCGCAGGAAGAACTTCCGCATGGGGAGCGTACCTGAGTTTGTTGATGTTTTCCTACAATATCAGTCATCATATGGCTACGAGAAAAACGCTGTTTGAGTTATTATACAGGAGGAAGGCCGCGTTGTCTCTGATTTTATATTAGGTGGTAGAACCAAAATTGGATGAGTGCCAAACAGTACTTGAACTGATTGACAAATATCCTGATTGAGATGCAATTACAAGCATTTGATACTACATTGAAGAAAAGGATATGAGCAAAATTGACAGACAATAAGAACTGACCAGCCTTAGCAGAATATCAAATAGGCGAAAGAGTTGCCTATTGCAATATGTATGGTTTTTGGAGAAGAAACAAACTGGATGCATTGTGGTTGGGTCAGTTCAAATTATCACCAAGATGGCGACTGATGCCTACTCCATAAAAAATCTCTTAGATGGTAGAGTTGTAAATCGAGTCCATGATAAGTATTTGAAGCAATAGATCGATGAAAAAAACAAGAGTTCCCAAAGGACCAATGAACCATTAAGTTGGTAATGTCCTGATGATTAGGTCAAGTCCAAAAAAGGACCTCTGAAACATAGAAAATTGGTAGGCTTAAGAATACCTAGAACCTAGTTTGTAGGAAAATAAAAAAGATGGATTGCTGAACCAAAACAAGGTCAAGTCCCATGAAAAAAAGATTATAAACCGCGTAGAAAAAACTGATATATTTTTATAGTTTTTATTTTTATTGATTATCCTCAATATGGGGATGATTCCGCCTATGTCACCTCCTGGGGGAGAGAGGATGGATCGCTGTAGGAATGAATAACCTGTTGGAATCTATGTGAGATCGAATGCTAGTGAGGGCTAGACCTACAAAAAACCAAGTTCTTCAAGCGGACGCAGATCCCTGAAAGAAAGTGACTAGATGAAGGGAAATTGAGATTTTGGAAGAAGCCAATTGTGAAACCCCAGAGTGGGGGGGAAGCAACAGTATAGAAAGAGGCAGTTGGTGAATAACCCTTAGTTTCCCGATATGGTACCAGAGCTGGAAGATTAGTCTTGAGCGCCTGATGATGAGCTTTGTCAAGAACACCAGTCATATGGGCCAGCAGCAAACAAGGGATACTGGATGGGGTTGCCAAATAATTCCCCTACTTAATCCATCAGCTGAAGATACTGATGGGAAGCGCTGGAAATAAGACAGTTGTACAAGGAGCAAATGGAATCCTGCAAGTGATGACTAGAGCTTCTTGGAAGCTGAAGCAGAAGGAGCAATGGAATCCAGGAGAGTCTGGAAGCTCCATGGCCCAACTTCAAAGAATTTGGCTTGCAAAGCAAAGAGCATAAGAAGCGGTATCCCAAACTAGGATGTTCTCAAGGTTGGAGGGATTCAGCGCTAGGGATAAAGCCTCGGTGACTTGAGCCTGTAATTTGGCATAGGGGGTGTTTGAAATGAATACTGTACAGATGGTGAGCTTGATAGCCAAGACAGCGGGTTTGTAGTATTGTACAAGTCAGAAGAGATATCTCATGAAGCAAGTCTGACTCAGCAAGAAAGGAGCAATCAAGAGTGAAGGGCATAATTCCAGGAGCATCCATGATGATGTTTGGCGCATCTGTGAAAGTAGCCAAATCCAGGAGAGTTTTTAAAAATCCAACTATAGAATCAATGACAGAGGGAGAATCAGCTGCGAGTCATTTAAAATAATTGCTATCCTGGTTTCCAAAGTGTTGGTTACCATTTCTAGTAATTTCATGGAAGGACTAGCCTCTGGTGCCAGAATAGGCATATGAGTCCTGGAAGGACCATAGAAGAGGTTCCATCGCATATCCCAGCTCATCTGCTGAAAGAGCTGAAGATCTTGATCAGAGAAACTGTTGAGTGCTGTTGGTACCACGACTCAGAATTCAACATATGAGCTGGACAAGAGAGGGGATGTCAGACTTATATTAAAGTCGACATTATGCACTCTACAATCCATTAAGCTCCAATTTTTGGAGAAATTAATCTCAAAATTAATGGGATAAGCTCTCCAGAGAAGAATTAATAATGATAAGAGCCAAGAGGTTATGAGAAGAAAATAAAAAGGGCGAACATAAATAGGCATCCATAATTGGGCCACAAAATGAACATCGACGGCAAGGGTATCCTGTCTAGGATGAGGAGAACATCAGGAAATTGAGGATGCTAGACCAAGAATACATAATATGACAGTGGGTCATATGCCCTGGTGGGGGGAAAACCAGATCCCAGGACTAATATTATCACGAGTAATTCAATTAGCCCAGCACAACAGTGGATTGTGGGGACTGAACTCTGAGTAGGTGGTAGTGAGGAGAAAGAGGAAGAGAGCCACATGCCAAAGGTCATCCCAAGTAGCGTTAGTATTGGTAATTGTACTCTGCTTGAGCAAGTGAAGTATTTGACTGAGTGTCCAAAGTGGTGTTCTCCTACCCTGGCTTTTTTTCTCGCTGGAAATCTAAGCAAGAGGGGGGATGTGTTGGGATTTTTGCCCATATTCCCAGCCTTCCTAGATTACCAGGAACTACTAGGGGATAATTTCCTTACTGTGAGGTGAATTGGAAATTGGTTGACCCTGATTTTAGAGTAACTATGTTCAGGGGATTTTAGGGTATTTGCCTGGTCATATCCGATGGGGATCAATTTTTACAAATGCTTGAGATCCCATTGGGTGGAGTTGCTGACGAAATAGGGGCATCTGATAGTGATTAACTATCAGGTGTACCAATTGGGATCAGTTGGTTTTTATCACCAAATGACTGGAAATGTAAGTAGTAATTTTGTGTGGCGAGTGATGCCACCTGCAACTAGCAAATTGATCAGTTGGTTCGTGACCTGACTTAATGGGTAATAAGTCCCATTACCTTAGCGGGTCACTTTCCAAATGTAGTTGGTTCTCTTAGATCAAGAGGAAAATGTTAGGGACACGTTTTCTGACTCTTTCCATTTTAGATCTCAAGGATGTCCAATGACAGAATCCTAAACAAGACTTAAAAACCATTGCTGCTGAGACTAGGATGGTTAAATAAATTGCAATGACTGTTATTTCATCAAAGAGGTGTCAACCAAGGGGTAGATGACCAGATCCCCACTATAGATTCCCTAGAATTCACTTATAATAAAAAAGTTCTATAGTTCTATAGTTTACAGTTCTATAGTTTTCATCCGGTATTTAGTTTAAGTAGTAAGCTTTATCAGCTTTCAATTGTCCTGTTCTTTCTCAAGGATATTATTGCTGTGTGCAATAATTGAGAGATTCTTTTGGAAAGGAGTAAGGATCTGAGAAGGGAACCAGAGAAGAAGCAGAAACAATTGGGGATTGCTGCCAACTGTGTGCTGAACTGGAGAAACTGTCACCAGGGAATCTCAGAGAAGACCAGGTTGTACAGTATGAGGGAATAGATCCCTATTTTGAAGACATCTCAAGTATTTTGAGCAGATATACTGGCTGAGCGTTGGGCGAGATATAAGAATTTTATCCAACTATGGATAATATTCGTCATACTATTATCAACTGATTATATCAATAACAATACAATGCAGACAAATTGCGCAAGAACCAAACCTGTACAGTGATAAGTTTATAGGGGTTATTTGCCAATAATAACCAGACCCAAAATTTTTACATCAGGTCCTCTTGGTTTACACCCGTTGCAACCATGATGCAACCATGCAGATATGAGGAGGAGTTTGTGATTTTTATTTTTTTTGTTGTTTTGGATGACCACCCCACAGTATGTCATCCATACCAATAGGGATGGGAAGACCCTGGCTGACCAGGATCCCTCTTTTCCCTGTAGACAATGGGTTTCTTGAATGGCCAATATATCTACAGGGGGTTTTTTCAGGAATTCCAAACTTTTTGACTTGGGACGCATGAGCCCTGGCTCCCTCGATGTTTAGCATCCATATTGTCACTGTGGTGCCCATGGCGCCTCAGGAGTGGTTGGGAGGGCCGCCCAGCCCACACCCAACGCCCTTTTTGCAAGCCATGCTTCATGTTTCTGGGACAGTATATTCTGTGGCATTGTCTGATTCCATACCCTGTGTCAATTTCTCATGGATATTGCAGTTTTTAAAATTTGTGGTAGATTCTCCCACTCGTGACTCATGTTGGGCTGATGCAGTGCGCTGATTTGTTTCTGTGGTTTTGGAGTGCGAATTTGGAGAATTGGGTCCCACTTTTTCACCCACAGTGGAGCCAAATTGTTCTGTCAAAAGTTTTCTTGACTAATACCATTTTGGTAATTCAGTTGCATTGTTGAGAAAATTTTCTTTTTGGGCGTACTGCTCTGATTGGGTGGCTCAGATAATTTTCTTCATGTCCCCCTCAGCTTGGGCAGTCTGTTATGATTAGTTGGCACGTCTGATTTCCTCAACGTCTTCCTGAATTTTTCCAGGGTCAATGGCGGAGGCTGCAAGTGATGCAGCCTTAGCTGCTTCCCGTTTGTGGGCTTTCTACAGCCTTTTGCATATTTTGGGTGTTACTAAGTCAATGTGGAGGTGGTGCCCATCATCTCCCCATTGGAAGGCGTATTTGGCGTCAATAATTTTACCAAATTCTACGTCATCTTTGTCCATGGTGTCGTTGCAGAAGTCTGGGATCATGATGCCCTCCTTCACAGGGCATGCATGTTCCTTGTGCCCCAATGCGGTGCAGTGATTGTAGATAGGCGGTGCACATTCTAGTGTGATAAAGAATGGCTCTGACACCTTCCCATCTAAGAGTTGAAACTGCAATGTCTGAGGGATTCTTATGAGGTCCGCGGCCACCTTGAGGAGCAGGTGGATCTTGGTTTTTGCCTTTCTTGTGCACAGGTTCAGCATTAGGTGAGGCTGTTGTAATTTGAGTTTTTTAATTTCTCCATAGTGTTAAGGTCCATCTCAGAGCTCCTTCTCAATTTGCTTGTGGGGGGGTTGGTGGGAAGTGAGTTGAAGGAGATGAAAAAAGTGTTTGCTTTGTTCCATCTGTCGCGCATGGTGCGCACAATTCGTTTGCGCTCAGGAGGGACACCTTTGATGTATACTTTTACGGTGGTGTCTGCATCTTCTTCAGTCTCAAAGCCCAAATTGACCCAACCATGTGGGACCATATTGATGTTAATGTACACCGCGTAGGAGAAGAGTGAGGCCTGTGCCTCGCACACTTTCTCTCACAGATTTGGAGACTTGATCCCTAGGTAGATTCGGAGCCCATGCTCTAATTTGAATAGTGGTTGGTTATATTGTATTTCCATGTATCGGTTATGTCTCATGGTGAACTTCACAAACCCGAGTGATGCCTCAGTTTGTGGTTTTTAGTGGCCATGTTTCCCAGTCCCATCAGGGCGTTTCTTGCCCTTTGGCGCACCGTTTTATCCATAGCCTGTTATGGCTTTCGACCAGTTTAATTGGTATTTGTTGAATACACCCATCTCTTCTGTGTGATTATCAAACATTTCTGTTTGAATTGAATCTCAGTAACCAATGTTGTCATTATGGGAAAGAAAAGCAGTAGGCTTGATCTCATTTCAAACTAAATGGATTTGAGATTCCCTAGTATTTTCTGAGTGGGCTTGTCATAAAAGCGCCTAAGTCAGAAGGTAAAAAATGACTATCATACCCAAATTCACAATGAATAATTTATTGGAGTTCATTTCATCCTCAAAACCTTAGAGGGAATCAAACCAATCCTACTTGAATATGACTCCCAAGGGACAAGTAAGCTGCATGCTGACAGCAAATATAGTATTTAGCACTTCCCTGTACAGCCCCTTAATCCTTTCCACCAACACATTGATAATGGGAGTGATTGGGAGAAGAAAAACCTTCATTGGGTAAGCTTTCATCCCTCTCATCATCAACATGACTAAATTGCTATTGTTGGTGATTGCATCCTTCTTCTAGGGCACCTAATTGGTTCTATGGGAGAATTTCTTTCAGTACAGGTGAGAGGCTGCTCCACATGTCTTATGTTATCCTTTCATTTTTAGACAGGAGGAGCTCCACCATTAAGAACGTAGAAAAACGCATAATTTGTGCTTTTAAAGCAACTTGATGGAAGGATAGCTGCAATCTTCTGGGGAGGACGGGTAGCCATGGGGCTAATTTGTGAAATGCTTCCCACCAGCGCCTTACAATTGGCGCAATCCCTGGCATTTACCATGCTAATTTGTAATATGGAAACCCTTCCAGTCAACCAGATATTGGACCAACTGGCTTGAATTCTGTGAGGTCAGGCTGACTTTAATCTTGTACTCCTAAGAGTCCTCTACCAATTTTGGCTCTAGCTTGGAAGGTGCCTCACCATTAAAAGGGACAGTTGAGCTTTTGTAAAATACATTATGATGCTTCCAATGAAAAGGTAACATCAGGTGGAATGCCTCATTCCACAGATCCACCTCCACCACATGTTAGCAAAAATGTTTACTGACAAATTACTAAGGTGGAAAGTTCATGCGCAAGTGACATGTAATCAACTTTAACATGGAGTCCACCTTAAACTCAGGGGCGGGAATTCGCTTGCAATCTGTAAACTTCATGTAGTCACTAATAGCCTTTGTCAAATACTTAAAAATCAGGATTTGGGTATCTAGATTATGCAGCAGGCATTCCTCAGAATAAGAAACCTCAAACCAAGGGTGATAATCAACTTGGAAAGAGGGTTTATACCCAAAGTTGGCTTAGTAAGGGAAAGACTCAATAGATGAATAAGTTGCATTCTTCGCGAACTGTGCCAAGGGAAGATCAGCAGCCTAGGCACCTGTTTAGAAAAGACATTGCAGCAAAGATACTACTCAAGGATCTGGTTATCTTTTTTTTCTGTCTGTCAGACTTTGGGTGATATGCAGTGGAGTGACAAGCCTTGATCTTAAGGATGGCTACCAAAACGATCCAAAAACGGCTGTAAAATGGGTCATCCAATCACTCAACACTCCTGTGGTATGCCAAACATAGAAAAGACATGGTGGACAAATAGCCAGGATATTTTCTTCGAGGAGGTTTCTGAATAACATGTCATAAACTGGTAAAGCTTGAAAATAATTCTATTGCAACCATGATTGCGTCAGCCCATTGAAACTAAAGGGATTATGACATTAAAATCATCTGGTACAGAGGTCTAAGGCCCTTCTGCCTGTTGAAATGGGTGTAACAAACAGTTCTTACATTCCTGTTCAATTTCGTCTGGGCACAAGTCACACAACTTGCGATCCAGGTGAAAATATCCTTTGAGATACCTGACAATTTATATGACCAATTCACCATATCAAAGCATTTCTTGTCCCCTACGTGCCCCACCGCAGAGGTATTTATTGTGTTTTTGGATTACAACATTGAAAATCTAGTGAATACACGCACTTGGTTTCGTGACAAAATTATACCAATCTTCAGAGTGTAGTGGGTTCATTTGTGGAATGGGAGTATAAGTTGCTCAAACAATTACAACCGCTCACAGCAAGATGTTTACCAGACAATAGATTAAAACCAGGGGTACAGTATAGTCTCAGTTTGCAACCAAATCTGGGGGAAGAGCAATAGCCAACACCTGAGAAGGTGTAGTAACGGTGGTCATTTCTTGGGACTCCTCACTGGTAGGAATGAAGAATGAATTATAACTCAGATTATCTGGAAGGACATTTAGAACGCCCTTAACAAACTCGTACTTGAAACTAAACTTTAGAGGTCGCAATAAGTCTGAGCCTGACAATGTGCCAATTTTTGCAGTTTCCTGAAATACATAGGGACCTGGTGATCTGTTCTAATGACTATTCATGACGTGCTCCTGGAGCAGATACAGCATCGTGTTAGAGATCATGCTTTACAGCAAGATCTTTATCATAGATTTCCCATGATTGTTTCAAAAAAAACTTATTAAAGAAACAGGCAACTGGGTGCTCTACACCAATGTTATGGAGTATCACCAACCCACAGAAGCCGCAGATATATCAAATTCCATAATAAAGGGCTTAGATATGTCAAAATGCTTATTAACTGGGGTGGAACTAATTACCTCCTTAATTAAATCATACGTGAGTTGACAAGCACTTCTATATCTAAAAGCCAATTTTTCCCTCTCAGGGGGTGAAGGGGTGCCATCAAATGCAATAACCCGAGGGGAACTTCTTGATTGAAATGATGATATAAAAAATATGCGCAGTCATTTTTATGTTATGGAGTAGGCCATGAGAGGATCACCTACAATTTAGAGTATGCCATATCAGTCTTTTAAGAACTAGGTACCCAGGAAAGTGACCGCTTCCTCAAAAGCTCACATTTGGAGGGCTTAACATATAATTTTGCTTTAAGAAAAATTTTACAAAACTGTTTTCAGATCCTTTAACGCTGCTTATAATTTGTCAAATGCACCAGAATGTCATCAATATAGGCTACCACGAAGTTTAAGCAAAGATTTACCAGGATGTCATCAATTATATGCAGAAGATCGCTGGGTAATTTTTGAGATCAAAGAGCATTACTATAAACTGGAATATACCTCTCTGAGTGTAAATCAGCATAAGACACTCTTTACCCTTCGCCACCCTTATTTGGTCGAATATGTTTTTCAAGCTTAAGCTTTATAAAAACACAGGATTCTTATAGTTTAAAAGATCTTTTGCTAAAGGGAGGATACCCCAGTGGTAGAGTATAGACCCTCTACCACTGCCTCCCGAGTTTGATCCTGGTAATGGACTTTGGGTAGGGGACGATTTTGACTGTGTTGGTTTTGCGTGCCAATGCCCCTGAACTGAGATAGCGAATAGCAAAGGCGGTCCATGGAGTTCCTGGCCTATCATACGCCGCGCATGGAGGTTTTCCGGGTTTTATCCTCCTTTCCCATTTTCTTCACTTCCCTAATCGGTGTGGTACCGTCCCCAGGTCAGCCCACCTCAAATAAAATTTAAAAAAAGATCTTTTGCTACAAAAGCAGAGGACAAGGGCTATAAACAGTTATATTGTTTAGTGTCCATAGTCCAACAAGGGCCGCAAAGTTCTATTGGCTTTTTGAGCAAAGACTATAGGCGAAGCAATGTGATAATATTTCCAAAATTATCCACACCTACTGTAAAGAAACCTATACCAAAGCTCATGGGCTTTATCTTATTTTTCTGTATATGGGTACAGCGGGCAGTTGATATTAATCAAGTCCACCACTATACAGTGTTACGAATTTTGCAATCTGAAATAGTTGGATGCCTTACTAGTTGCAATGTTGACATTATGGAAATTGCTGACATTTGTTAAATTACATATAATGAATTACTCCTTACTAAAGATAAAGATTTGCAAGCAGATGCAGCCTGCACGCTGCGCAGCTAAGCAACCTCAACTTAGGGGAGTCCAGTGTCATTGGCAGACCCAGAGCTCAAAACCAATCCTTGGATCTCTCAGCAAAAGTGGCATAGCAACTTCCCAATCCTAAGTCACACAGGGCTACCCTCTCCCAGTCCCTCCTCCTCAGCTCGCAGTCAGGATACTGTACATGAAGGGTTTCCCACAGTTTAAGGTACTTAAGTGGTTGGGCAACCCACTTTCCAAATGTAATCACCCAGGGATGGCCACACACAAGTAATCTCCCTTCACCCAACTTCATAAAGGCTCAATTAAATCACCAGGTAAAATAAAGTAGGCAAATGGAGATGTCATAAAAATAAGGACCATCTCTTAAATAGTGTGGCCAGCAAGGTAATATAGTTTTTAAGAAAAATGTGGGCAAATGATAGGGTGTGGCATATTGGTGTTGTTTGCTAATGCTGAACAGGAGCAATTAAGGGTATTTCACGGCATGAAAATAGCTTGTTAGGCATTATCAGGATTTGAGACAATGAGAGATTTGGAACTCCTAATCTTGAATCAAGCTCAATAAGTTAACTCTTAAGCCCTTATGATATAAACCCTTCCTTGAAGGGATCAATGTGGGAATTTGATAAAGAAGCATCACACACAAGAATCGATGAGATCCATTTTGTAATTGCACCTTTAATCACTGAATTTAAAGGTGCAACTACCAAAAATACAGTCAAGAGGATGATTCAGAATATTGAGGGTGTCAAACAGGTGTTCAATCTAGAAGGATGTGAAAGATCCTGATTGTAGGGGGCCATGGAGTCCACCTCAGCGCCAAGTCCACATGCACCTTATAAATATCTAAAACTTTTAACTCGATAAATTAGTCTATTCACCCAATAGTTTTTCATCCTTACAAACCTCTTGGCTATATCTACAGTTTTGAGCCCATTTTGAACCTTGGCTACAGTTAAGAGAACCATAAAGATAAGTTAAGGCTGTACATTACAGGGAGCTCTGAGCTATCCAAATGAAAATGTCTATCATAAAAATGGAGAAAAATAGCAATTAATAAGGCCATCCTGATGATTGGTCAAAAAGCTTAACTCAATTGAAAAACACCTCTCAGTACAAAGTAACTCCTCTACAGCCTAAAAACCTAGAACTTAATGACACTTTCTAATTTACCTTATCTTCCATTAATCATAATTAGTTTAAGTCAAAAATGAGAATTTCAACTAGTTTATCTACAGCTAATGAGTGAAATTTACTCCGTTGGAGGCCACTCTAGTCACTACCAAGCCTCTTTGGTGCCTTCTATAATGCAATACTATAAACCTGGGTCCTACTACCCTCAGGTGATCTGGCTTTAAAAACTGAATGCTACGCTCTAAAAATTCTTCCATCCAGCTCTATGACACATTCTATATATAGTTGACTTACAGAAACATGGAGTAGTTTAGCAGCTAGGGCTCACTCAAGCCCTACAATAAAACATTGTCAATTTTTTATAATGCTGCCTCCACCTTTGCTCACAAAAATTAAGCATACTCAACAACTTTCAGCTGATTATTGTGGATTTTAAACAACTTCTATGCTAGATAGTGGAACCTTTGGGTTACCTTGAGGATCAGCTTTGTCATAATATACAACTTTTAAAACCACTTGGAGACAATGCCTGACTCAGATCAAAAACCATATCTGGACACTCCATCAGAATTACAAAGGAATTAGCCTCCTAAAATATAGCCTCTGGAGCTGGAGAGCCTGAAGGGCCTAGGGGAACAGAAGGAATGAAATGCCTTCGAGAGCCAGAAGGGCCTGAAGGTTCCGTAGATCTTAAGTACCTTCCAATTCCTTGGTTACTACTCTTGATGATACTAATGACTACTAGAAAAAAGACTTTTTAATGGCGCTCAATACCTTATGGGATCAAATATGAAATGTGGCTCAAGGATGCAAGATCCAATTTGATGGACTACCTCTTGATCCCATAGTATCAATTAATGCCCTATCAGATGAGATGGAATGTTTAAACACATTTGCCAAGCTCACCAATAACCGCATCACCCAGATCAAATAAACCTGTTGTTTTCCTGAAACCTATTGAGTAACTTTGAGAGTCATCTGTTTCTCCAACGTAAGATATCCAAGCTCTGAAGGAGCAAGGTGCCATCAAAGACTCAAAAACCTCTCTAGACCGAAATTGGGATAAGATTAAGGAGGATCTGGAAGGATTAAGATAAATATTGGATCAACAAGCCCTCACAACTATGCGGAAACTAAGATTTCTAAGCCTGCACCAGTTCCTGCTGTCAACACTTTTATAACTTTTAATGTGACTAACTTTAGCTACGGTTTCAAGGAGAAGTTCACCGCAGGCCATAAATGTATCGTATCCTTCCTATACAACACAAGAGCTTGATGGAGGAGGCCATTGACCGTCAGAAGGTGAGGAACTTAAACCCTTGCTTAAATAGTACAGCTTAGGGAATCAGACTCTCATTTTAAAGGAACGTCACACTTGGCAAAAATCTGTATGGCTTCAATCCAGGAGTTTGGAATCAATCAGAATTTAGCCAAACAGAAGCAGGCTTTCATAGCCATTGTCTGAACAAAGTATAAGGTTCTGTGGATTTTGCCAGCCTATTATATGTACATGCACAAACTTTGGTGACCGCTATTTGTATTACATTGGAAGACACCATAATTGCGGTAATCTCTGCGGTTTGATCTAATCTGAGTATTAGTTTTACATGATTAGTCAAAATAGCACTTTTACTTGTATCCAGGAAACTAAGGAAGCTCCAAATAAAATTTCTGCATCTACTTGCATTCCAAGTCCTCTGCATCTTCTTCTTCTGGTTATCCTAATCCATGTTGTCAAGAACCAGAGGAACCTCATACTTCAATGATCCTAGCGCAATGGGCTTAGCCATAGTGCCAAGACTTTTTGGAAGAGTCTTTCCAAGGAGGCGGGAAAAGGGTAGTCAGCATGAAGGACAAGGCGCTTCATTCTGACATTCCTTGGCGCCTCAAAAATGTTTAGCGACCTCTTTTGAGTCTAATGTTGATGTATTAAAGAAGATGAATTTACTTGGTGATAATAAAGAGCCTGATACAGCTTACTCTTCTTTTTAAAATCTTATGTTTCTCACTCTGCCCCTTCATTTCAGGAGTTTAGTCACACATGTCACTATTTGAGTTCACAAGACCCTGTCCACGACTTTGTTGACGTGTTTCTCTTGTAAAAGTCTTTTTATCTAAACTATTAGAGCATATTAAAGTAGCAACTAACTTGACTCACCACATGGAATATGGCACAGCTGGACCACAATGCATCTGGTCCATTAGGGCCTATTACTTGCTATCCATTTGCTTCGGCAAGCTCTCAGGTGAATACCTCCACCATTGCGTTAGATAACCCTTGTTATGTTTCCCCTTGGAACCCAGTTTCTTGAGGACTATTTTGCTGTCTTACACTATTTTAAAGGATTCTTATCCATTTTAGGATACAGGGTCCCATTGGATTTTGTGACCTCCTGTGACGGCTTGACTGAGGTAAAGTTTGGGCTTTCCTGTTGGAAAGCAAAAGTCATATTGACAGGCTCAAATATCATGCAAGGAGATATTGAGTACAGAAACCACCTTCTGCAGTAGATGGCCAAGAGTTAATGTCAATTTATCAGCCTAAGCTGACTTCTATACCGCCAAGGTCCCAGGTCATCATCAATACCTGGATATTTATCAATATTCCCTTGAGACAGATTCTTGAAATATAAGGCATAGATTATCTCATTTTCCAAGGAGGTCCTAATCTGTCAAGGAAATATAGATCCTACCTATGCTGTATCCATATTAGTGCTGATGAACTCACTTAAAAACCTATAAAAGTGGAGCCTATCACTCCAAACGCTTATGTTTACCTATTTCCTATAGAAGCCATTGATGACATTCATATTTTTAAAGTCTAAATAATTAAATGGTTAGAATCACCCCCATCAATAGATCTAGTCAACACCTTTATTGGACAAGACCTCATTAGCAAACAAAAGAGCCAAGCTAAGGAATTTCTGAAAGAATACTATGATCTCTTCTCAACCTCTACCTATAATCTTGGAAAATGAATGGCATTTTACATCATGGCGTGACTGGGGAAACTCAAATCATTCCAATACCATCCCTACTAGAAGCGTAAGGCTGAAGAAGCTGTTAATTCTGAGGATTTACTCGCTTACTAGTTGAACTCCTACTTTGATAGTTGGGAGGGATTTGGGTGATATGTCATCAATTTTTGCCTTGTGTCTTATGGTATCCTAACCGTTCTGAAGCTCACAAGGCCTTAAATCAAAACTTGACTTTTCAGGTCTTTTCTGGGTTTAGTCCCCTTCATAATTGTAAACTTTTTCTGGTGCAGGTAAGAAAATAAGCTTCCTATTGCTTACTAACATTCTTAATATGAACTTAGTACTCTAACAATTCACTAAAAACATATACAATATAAGTAGGTGATGATTAATTGAGGATCAGATGTTTTGATGATAAGATGATCTTTTATTATAGGAATACACAATATTTTTTGTTTTTCAATTAATTTTTCCATTATTCAGAATTTGATTTTCTTGTTCTGAATTTGGCATTTGTGGGGTGAAAAAAAGTTAAATCATTTTGTTGCAAATCTATATGACTGGATGACAAGCCACAATTATGACAACAAATCATTGGAGGAATTCCGCTGAAGATTCAATGGGCAGAATCCGCTGAGGAAATTTCTAGAGCTATAAATATCAATTGCCTTAGGATGAGGCGATAATGGGTTATAATGGGGCATATCAAATCGCCTTCAAAATAGGGCGATAAGGTGATATTGATATTTTACAAGAAAATTTGGATTGCCTCAAATCAGGGCAATAAAGAATAAAGAATAACAAGCTGAAACCAATGAGGATACAGTGGAATGAATAAACTAAGTGAAAGAGTCAGTACCAACTGAGGTCACTGGGATATCAGCGAAATGAGGGGATTGGAAGGAAAAGGGTTTTTAGAGTAAAAGAAGGAAGGAAGAAAGAGGGAGTGGACTAGAAGAGATGTGCCAATTTATTAAACTAAAAATAAAGAAGTGTTTTGAGGAAAATTGCTCCCATTTTATTATAAACTATTTGTTTACAAGTGTTCTGAGGAACTGAAAATTGTCATATCATCTGTTCCAAGTGTTCAATGGCCGTAACCCAGTGCAAAAAACTTTTTGGCAGATATATATGGCTCATTAAAATTCAACACATGTAAAATTTAAAAGAAAAAATTATGTGAAAAGCGGAAAAAATTATGTGAAATCCTATAGTAGGCCAGGCGCCAGTATTTTATACCTCTCAAGCATCTTCTATCCATACACACTTATTAGATGAGTTCATCAAAACCATGCCAATCCTTTACAGATTATGGAATTTGTAATAACAATTACCCAAGTGAATTTGGTCCTTAAATTAACTTAATAACAATTGTCTCAGTCTAATTGAAGGCACTTCCTTCACAATTGGGACGACTTTAGGCGAAATATAAGCACCTCAGAGGTGTATATTCACTTTACGGTCAGAGCAATTAGCATTTAATCATACAGCTGATGAAATAGAATAGTGGAGAAAATACAATATGGAATTTAAATAATAATGCGCCCCTGATAAGGACGTTCTGCAGGCCTCTCAATAACACTAAATAAACCCCTATTTGGGTCATTCATGTCTAAGTGCTAATGTGATAATTACAATAATTGACATAAAGAATCTCATTGTAAAATTATTTTTATAATTGCAAGAAACTCATAATTGAAATTAAAATTTATGTCGTTAACCTACTTGTTGCACCTAAATGGGTCCCTAATTAGCCTAATATAATTATATCATAGCTATTATTTGCTATGATAATTGGAATGTTTTTTTCATAATCAAGGCAGTTTTAAACTAGATTCAATAGGTTATGAAGATAAATTTGGAAGGATCAAGGGGGCCATCAATGGAGTAATTTATTAACATTAATTTTTTTTTGTAGAGTTTATTTTTTGAGTCAACCATTAAAATCTAAAACCAATTTTAACCCTGTGTTAACTATTATTTGTATTCCTAATAGGATGTTTTTTACCATTATTTATCCATTATGGTATCTCACAGTTCTTGATTTTCTCCTTTGGCATTTCCCTACTTTTTTATCAGACCAACTTGTAACGATTGGTAATTATGCCATCATTATAAAATAAAATTATAAAATTATTCTTTTTTTCATCAGTGGATTTCTCCTCTTTGCTGATAAAACAATGGAAAGATTTGCCCAAAATTGTCAGGGTATTATCCTCAAAATCACACTTAACACCATTTTTTCTCAGGTTTTTTGTCCTATTATAGGTCATTATTTTTATTATCAACACTATAGCAGGAGCTGATACCACCAGCCTTTTGGAATGAAGTGGTAGTGCACTTTATACTCCACAAGGTTTTTTGGTATCCAGTCTGGTGGTTCCATACTCTTTCTGCTGCTCTAAATATGGCGAAAGCTTTAATTTCACCAATTTTTGTAAACAATATATTGGGCGCTCCACTGTCAATTTTTGCCTGTACTCTTATATATTTGACTATAATACCACATACTTACACTCAAAGTATTGCAATAAAGTTTTTTGAGGAATAGTAGAACTATTCACTGAAGGTAAGAGTACTATTTAATTGGGTGGATTAATCAGGAAAGGATTCCTTGACCACACTAGTAGGGAGAGATATGTATTCTTCATTAAGCCTCATCTTAAGCTGTCTCTTTCTGCTAAGCATCACTTTTCAAAAATCAATTCAGCCTTGAAATTTAGCTCCACTAAAGAGATTTACGAAAGCTATTAGAAAATATGGCGGGAAACCCCGCAAAAGATTCCATGGGATCGGCCAAACGAGCCAGCACCACCCCTCAAACAAAGTAACCCCCGGTTACCCACCTCAGGGTCAACCAGAATCACCTGCTCTCAAGCAGCGGCCATGAAAGCAGGCATTACCCCCCCCAACCTGGAGCTACTTCAACTAGCGCCAGTTCGCCTGATCGCACTTCTGCAACCTGCACGCCCAACAGCTCTGTGTGCGCTGCCTCCCACCAACCCGCTGGGCCCTCTCCAACCAAGGAGGCCATCACCCACGCTGTTTTAATGGCATCTGCTCAGTTGAATGCAACTCAGCCCATCCAGGCATTCACCTCCCCCATTGTGTCAGCTAATTCAGCCCCATCTATTATTTCTGACGCCGTGTTTCTGGCTCCTCCCATGAGGGGCGATACCCAGCTACCTGGCCCCCAAACCCTCAGATGTAAGGTTGGATTAGCCGCACATTCTGGTTCACTAAGCACCAAATTGGGACAATCTCGTCTTCCCAATGGGGATTCAAATGGTTTGGATTTTGAAACTTCACACCAGTTCCAATCTCACCCGTCCCATTTAAACCCCGTAATTGGCACTTCTCAAGTCGGCACTTTATCTCCATATGCTGAAAACGACCAATTCACCAATCAGCCAGTGAGTTTTGCCAACGAAATCACAGCAAATACTCGGGCTGAATTTACCCAAATAGATTGGAATGGTGATGAAACATCGCCCTCCTCCTAATTGGCTGGAGTTAATTCCAATCTGGATGGGCCTCCCCAATTTAGTGAGGCCCAACAATTACCTGGCCTCCAAACCCTTAGATGTAGGGTTGGATTAGCCGCACATTCTGGTTCATTAAGCACCAAATTGGGACAATCTACTATTTCCAATGGAAATTCAAATGGTTCAATTTTGGAACTTCACACCAATTCCAATCTCACCCATCCCATTTAAACCCCATAATTGGCACTTCTCAAGTCAGCACTTTATCTCCATATGCTGAAAACGACCAATTTCACCAATCAGCCAGTGATTTTTGCCCACGAAATCAAAGCAAATACTCGGGCTGAATTTACCCAAATAGATTAGGATGGTAATGAAACATCGCCCTCCTCCCAATTGGCTGGAGTCAATTCCAATCTGGATGGGCCTCCCCAATTTAGTGAGGCCCAACAATCACCTGGCCCCCAAACCCTCGGATGTAGGGTTGGATTAGCTGCACATTCTGGTTCACTAAGCACCAAATTGGGACAATCTACTCTTTTCAATGGGGATTCAAATGGTTCGGATTTTGGAACTTCACACCAATTCCAATCTCACCCATCCCATTTAAACCCCATAATCAGCACTTCTCAAGATGGCACTTTATCTCCATATGCTGAAAACGACCAATTTCACCAATCAGTCAGTGAGTTTTGCCCACGAAATCACAGCAAATACTCGGGCTGAATTTACCCAAATAGATTGGGATGGTGACAAAACATCGCCCTCCTCCCAATTGGTTGGAGTTAATTTCAATCTGGATGGGCTCTCCAATTTAGTGAGGCCCAACAATCCGCCCTCAATTCAATATGATGCCAGCAACTGCTGTAACATTCCAGCAACAGGGGAACTCCGCAAACTTGTCCAAACCACCAGCTCACACTCAACCCACAATTGCAGCCCAAAGAAAATACAAATGTACCAAAGGAGCCACTGGGGCGTGGCAAAAACCTCTGGCACCAACGCTACCTAAAGCTGATCCCCGCGAAGTGGCGTTTATTGCTGATGTTAAGAAGAAATGGGCCGAAACTAGAGCGCAAAAAGCTCTACCTCGCTCAACCCTCTCCCATGCGATTCACCTTTATTATGGGCATAACCCTGTTGAATTCTATATGGAGGATTACTTCTCATACTTTTCAGCAATCACGGAGACATTCCCAGTTACCACCACCATCCATGAATCAGTGGAGGGCCACTACATCGATGTGGGCTTCACTGAAGCTGCCCTTGCTGGCCATGTTGCCACCCTTCAGGTCATTATTGCGCGTGGATTCCTTCGCATCTCATGCACATGCTCTCACCTGGAGAAAATTTCATGGGTTACTTTTTCCAACCTACCAACGACTATTGATCCTGAGTCTCTTAAACTGGCGCTTCATCGTGGTTTAATGGAGTTTGGGTCTGTTCTTTCAGTGGACTTTAGCGTCCCCTCTTACTATGCTCCCACTCAAAGAGCTCGCACTGCTAGGGCGTCGTTCATCCCCTCCCCCACTGTATCTCGCAACATTGAGGTTATTCCTCATGTGGCGGTTGTTGGGGCATGCCCTGAGATCTTTTTTGTCAACCCTGATCAGGCGCGCCCCCGGTGTTCATGGTGTAACGCCCTTGGACACCTGTATAGCAGCTGCACAGCTCAAAAACAAGCCTTCTTAGCCACCACCCTTGAGCCTAAACCAGGCCAAAAACGATCCCACGTGGCTGCAGCAGCAATTCCACAACCCATACAATGGGTTCCCATTCAAGACCTGTCCCCTGAGGCCTTACGCCTAGCATTTGAAACAGCTAACCCCACTACTGGTACGGGATACCTTCGCGCTCATGCCACCCTTCCAGTGGGCACCCCCTCCAATCTCCCAGAGTCAACTCCCTCTCTCACCAAGCGCAAGGCATCTCCCACAGGGCGCCCCCCGTCAGCCACCCCCAATCAGGGCTCCGCGGCACCCCCACCAACCTCCACCAGCAATTTATCGCATCAACCCTCAGTTCTCAATGGAGCTATGACCACCAGCATGGACTGGCAACCCGCGGCCTGCGGTAGAAGTGCCCCTAAAAGAGTCCTACCCCAACCCCACAGTCCATTTTGCGCGGCTCCTTTGCAGTGTTGGAGGAAGTGAATATGGACTCAGACTCATCAAATGGGGACACCGCGGAGGTCGCCATTGAGCACCCTCAGGTCCTTCATCTGAAACGGAGTGGTGGCAGCATCCTAGGCTGGCTTACTGGGTCCTCCGCCCCCCCACCCTCTCCTTCCCCTCAGAACCCTCGACGCTCCTCACAGATTGCAGCTAATAGTCAAGCTAAAGGACTCAAAACTAGCCGCCTCACAGCAGCAGGTTTAAGCGTTGGCAACCCCCCAGGACATGGAGGGGAACAGCTATGAGTCCCCACGGCAGCACCCTGGCCCTGCAATCCATCAATGCAAATGGGTTGTGGGACTTTAAGCGGAGAGCTCGCCTCCTCCACAACTTAAGGTCAGCACAAATTGACATCGCTGCTGTCCAGGAGCCCCATATCCTCCCCCACGAACAATCTTCATGGAATGAACAGTTTGGAGGCAACTCCTTCTGGACAAACCATGCCGCCCTTATTGTTTTGAATCCTCAGATTAAAACCCATTCTTTTTCACAATATTTAGGTGGCCGCCTCATACTGGCCAAACTCACTACTCCTGACTCCTCTTTCTTCGCTGCAAGCATCTACCTGCCTAATGCAGGTCAGGAGCAAAACCGGCTCTTAGAAGAGCTCATCCAACTCAATCTCCCACGGAATACAGTCCTCTTGGGAGATTTCAACACAACCATAAGTAGCGTCCATGACTCTTACCCCCCTGCAGCAAAGGAACGCCCTGGATCAAGTCGCCTCCAGGATTTCCTTCGCCTGAGTGGCTTTATAGATGTGCTTCCACCCTCCGCGTCTGGCCTAGGTTGAATGACTAGGATCCAGTATGATGGAGGAGCTTTTCAGTCAGCGTCACACATAGATATGGCACTGATTGGCCCCCTGCTAATTGGCCGTGTCTCCTCTCCCATCTCTCGTGACTACCATCTGAGTGATCACAGGTCACTCACCGTTGTCCTCACCACCACGCTTAGACCGTCGCGTAGGTTCTGGCCTAGGGTTGCCCCAGCTCTTCTCAACAACCCCTTCACTAAGGAGAAGCTGTCTATGACCATCTGGGAGACTCTCACCTCCCCCCACCCCACCTGCTTGACCACAAGGCTAGATGGGCGGTGACTAAGGAGTGCATCACCCACGTTGCATACAACTTTGCCAAAGCCCAGATGACCACAGCTCACGCCAGAGTCAAAAGGGTGGAAGCCAGAAGCAGACATCTGGAGCGAAACTACCAGCCTTTGCCCTCTCCCAGATGGCTGGAAGACTGGGAAGCGGCGCAGGAAGCACTCCGCTTGGAGCTCACACTGCAGGAAGAACGGGCAGCAAACTTTACAACATCTCCTTGCTATGCTCAATGGGAACGCCCCACCCGCTTCTTCTTTCAGAAACAGAAAGCATAGTCAACAGCGCAGGATATTACTGCACTGAAGATTGGCACTACAACCACTTTGGATAAGGAGGAAAACACGCAGGAACTACACCGCTTCTACTTCAGCCTCTTCCATGCCACCCAGGTGGACCCGTCAGACATCCAAGACTTCCTGTGGTGGGCTCCAGAGCCGCCCATTGACCCACGGGCTGATGAAGCTCTACTGGCGCCTATTTCCATCCAGGAGGTGATGGAAACCCTTTTGAAATTCCCACGGCTTAAAGCCCCAGGCCCAGACAGAATACCCTGCGAGGTGTACCATCTGGAACCTGCGGTGATAGCCAGAACCCTCCGCGACCTCTTCGCTGCACTCTTGGTGGATGGCGAGGTCCTCCCCAACTCCAGAGGCTCAATCACGACCCTCATTCACAAGAAGTCAGACCGTGAGAACCTGGCGATTTGGCGCCCCATAGCGTTGATCAACACAGACCACAAGCTCTTCACGAAGCTTCTGGCCAACTGCATCACCAAATTGGTGTCACCTCGCCTCTCCCCATCCCAGCACGGTTTTATTCCGGGGAGGTCGTTATGGGACAACTATAATGACCTTAACGTGACTTTGACTGCTAACTCTCGTAAGGTGGATGGCTTTGTGGCTCTCCTGGATATGGAGAAAGCATACGATTGGGTGGCCTGGAAGTATATTGATGCTTCCCTGGCCCGCTTCCATCTCCCCCCTGCAGCTAGGTGCTGGATATCAGCGCTCTATGACCAGCTCCACACCAGAATCCTGGCGCCAATGGGTTTTACAGTGGCAGTACCAGTTGGACAAGGTCTCTGGCAAGGGGACCCCCTGAGCACTATCCTTTTTAATATCACCCTCGACCCCCTCTTGGCCTCCTTACAGGACAAGCTAACAGTGATTCTGGTCCCAGGTAAAGCCCCCACCCACACCATGGCATTTGCAGATGACATCGCCATTGCATTTGGCTGCCCTGGGGATGTTGCCCTCGCTGCTGTGACCATTGAGAGGTACACCAAGGCGTCCAACGCCATGGTCAACACCTCCAAGACAACAGTTGTACAGGTCGGCTCCCCCACCTTCCCCCCACCATTTGGTATTGAACCTGTGCGCGGTACCTTCCATCACCTGGGCGTTCTCACCAACCAAGAAGGAGTTGCGCTAAAAGACAATGAGGACTTGCTCCTCGCATTAGTTAACTCCAGGATTGCCAGCTGGAACCGGTGGCACATTACCCCCCAGGGTCAAGCTCTGATGGCCAATGTGTTCCTCCTCTCCAAAGTCTGGTTCCTAGTGCACGTCTGCCCATTCACAGATGCCTTTTATACGCGGCTCAATGTACTCCTCCGCTGTTGGATCTGGGGCTCAAACCATCCACCAATGGCCCTCTCAACCATTGCCCGACCCTGCAATGAAGGGGGCCTAGGGCTTCTGGACACGCGATCCCATGCCACCACAATCTTCCTGAAGTTCCTATGGCCGATTGTCTGCTGGGACGCGACCCCCATGCCCCAATGGGCGCCCGCCCTCCGCCAGTCAGTGTCAGCAGCTCTGGGTCTTCCTAGAGCATCTCTGACCTCATTAGGGGAGTGGCTCACAAGCCACCCAGGCCATCGCCTGAAACCATCCTCATCCCCCTACTGGAACCAGGCTCTCCTTGCCCTGAAACGAGTAGGCGCGCGGATCCACCATGCCTTCCTGTACAGAAGGGAAGGCCCTGGCCTCAGCCCCCGTCGCCATGCAATTGTGCACAATGGACAAGTTGTCACAACTCGCCTCAACTCCCAAGATTGTCCTCCCATCCGCACAAGACTCCTTGAGCTCCTCCCTCCCTCCGTGAGATTCAACCTTAAAGAATTGTGGAAGGACGTCTATCACCCCATCCTGTCAGCCAGGGTGTCCAACACCTTATGGAGGGTGCTCCACTGTTCATAAAGGACAGGGGACCGGACTGGCCCTACCTTCCAGCACTGAAGCTGCCCCCACTGTGCGGAGCCTATTGACTCCCACCTCCATCGTTTTTACACCTGTCCAGGTGTCGCCGCATTTTGGCCAAAGGCCCTCGCGCTCCTCCATGCTCAGCCCAGGTATGGACACCCTGTGCAATACCTCATGTTTGAGCAGTCATTGCCTGGTTGCCACCAACCCCTCTGTGTCCTCGCTTATGCCACAGACATCTGGACCATCCATAACTCCTTCCTTCGTGCTGCCTTTGACCAGCAGGTGTGGACCCTTCCACACATGATCACCCACTTTCAGGTACACTTTGAGATGGCCCTGAAGGTCTGCACTATGTCGCCAACCCTCCCCCGCTCAGTTGTCACTGCAGCATGGCTCTGGCGCGCAAACCCCCCTCCCTTTCTCAATGCCTCCTCCCTCCCCTTCCCTCGTCTCAGGCTCTTAGGAATCCCAGGCGCAATTCAATAAACATTGATGAATCCCCCCCTCAGGTTGGGACCATCTAGTACTAAAAAAATCAAGCCTCATCTTAAGTAGTTCAACACGTGCTATCAGCGATTCTGATCTATTCTGCCATCTGATGAGTGTATGGTTGATCTCCTATTTTATTATTTTTATTCCTTTTTCCTTTAATTAGTTAATCACATTCACATCCAAATTGACCGCTTGGTAGAATGGATCAGGTGTGTCTTCATCTATGAATAAATCGGAAATATCAAAGCAGAGTTTAATATGTCAGGGGGAACAGGTTTGATCACAGTGCTATAATTTTTCAAATCTAAATTGCTTTCCTTTTTCCAAATCTTGACCAGATATCTTTTCTTTAGTTTGCACTAGAATAAAATGCTCTTTAAACTTTTTAACCTGACATTGAGTGACTACATGCCCAAGTTTCCCACAATGATAGGAGTGGATTGGAGTTCTATTTTCTCGTTTCTGTCCTTTAGACTTAGTTCCTAGACCAAATTGGTTCTGTTGCTCCTTATTGGGTAAGAGAATTTCAGGATATCCCGAGTTCTATCAGATATGGCTTTAAAGATTCAATTAGTCACTCAAATATTGCTCATAGTTTTTTGAGATGATCCACAATCTTTATCGTAGAAATATGGTTTACAAGCGCCAACGCCATAATCAGATACAACTCTCTGTAGTCCAAAACGCCACTTGCATTGCTATGCACACATCAAAATCTGATAGTATTTTCGCGCCTGTCAGGATCTGTAATTCCTTAAAATCATTAAGCAAAAAGTGCTAAAGTTTTGTCCTTTTTGGATTAAGTATCCATAAACTCTTATTTACAGTTGTCCATTCGAGTAGGACTACAAATTTAGTAATAGTGGCTTCCTTGGTGTTGCTGTACATCCAATTATCCCATTAAGATGGGGCAACACCAAATTTTGACAATTGGTGTCTAAGAAGTTCATTACAGTTACTGCTTTCTGTCAGTCCTCATATCTGAACATTGTCATTTCAAAGAGGCGGAAAAAAGCTGGTGCGTTACCTGGTGAAATGTGGATAATTCAGCATATTACAAAATTTTTATGTCACTCCGCTGGCAGGGGATTACTGCTTGAAAACTGACTAATGAAAGGGTGACTTCAGGAGTCATATCTGATATTGTAGCAAAAGCTACAGGCATATTTCTTGGTAGTTGTAATTCTTGACTGGATTTTCATGAATAATATTGTTGGCTTCATTCACCTCCATCTGAGTGCAATCACACTTGTGTTTTTTGATTCATAATGCATCTTTATTTGTGTCATGTCTTCATGCATCTTATGGAAGAGTTCTCTATCTGCTTCACATTCAATTTTTTGATATATCTTTATTAAAAACTCAGTCTCCTTCCATTACATAGAGGTGACCTTCAATAAATATTGTCATTGACCTTTCAGTCTTGATCACTCTCCTCCTTGCCTTTTATTACTCGCTCTTATAATTTTCAAGATCAGCTTGTACAAACAATTTAGCGCATCCTTTTTAACAGTATCCAATTCTGTTCATAGTTTCCAGAGTTTGCTTTTGTATGACCCTATTATGATACGTTCTCCTATTAAATATGTATTAAAAACTCAACTATTTCCTGTAGTGAGAACTATAATGTAACTTTTTATTGGTAGCTGTTACTCAATTACCCTTGGTAATTACCACCAAATATAAACTTCAAACTGCGGTGCTCGCCTTTGCTCCCTAGCCTACTGCACAAATTCCTATATTTATTAGTTGACATGAATTATTATAATAGCTAAATAGGTTGGAAATAGTTTGAAGACTATCGCTCTACTTGAGATTCTTAAGACCAAGTTGAGTATTGGGTCCAACGCTAGACTGGTGCTAACGCTCCTCTCTCTCACTCACGCAGAAGCAGGCAGAGTAACAAACACTTGGACAAAAACCTTCCCTTCAACTCTTTCCTCAATAGTTGGCAACTGTCAAATAGATAAGAGAACCCACTTATCAATAATTTCTCCTTATTTTATAAAGATGAAATTGTAAAACTATATAAATGCCTATTTCAAGTTAACTACAAAACATAAAAATACTAATTTCATTAC
>JAKSZP010018759.1:0-91284 GCA_022478985.1 Massospora cicadina | reverse complement strand
AAAATTTGCCATTGGCGCCTGCCAGCCAGACCCAAAATTTCTAAACCAGGAGTCAATTACATTTCTGATGGTTAGCATGACAGTGTTTGGCCTGAAAAGTGATGGGAATCCCCCAAGGCCATCCCATATAGTGATGGGACCATATGGTTAGAATGGGTTTGGGATGGCCAACCCACCCACGCTCAGTCATTTAACCATTCGTTTGGTTGATAGTAGCTTATCAGACGCAACGCCTGAATTATAATCAGAGGGCTTCAAACTCTCATCGATGTCACCCAATATTTGTTCTACTGATTTAGGGATCGAATTGGAACCATTGGGTGATTCAGCCAATATCTCATTCTTCATGCTTTTACAGCCATTCAAATTTTGGCCATCCACCTGATTGCTGCCCAAATTAGATCTGACCAATTTCAGTATAATAATCTTGGCACAGATTTCACTAATTCCCCTCAACAGTTCTGCTGAGGTGAGTGAGGGAATCAGGGGCAGGATCCAAAGTGGACAGGCTATCACCCATTGCTCATCAACTATGTGGGCGAGATCGCCCTGGGTAATGAGGGGTATCGCCATCCTCTTTGGTGTTTTCTTATTCAGGAACAGAAAGATAGCTCAAATGAGAGCCAAAGGACACTCCCTGAGACTTACAGTTGGTCACAAAAAACATATTTAAATTGAGTTGGGGTAATTATGGGTCTGCAGAAGTGGGCCCAAGCCTTGATGCTCCAATAGGCAAACATTTCCATCTGATTTGGTTTAATACACCAAAACTGCCTTCACTCAAGTAATCAATTGTAGCTGTATTCTACCCAAACTCATAATTTCATAATTAAACAGGTTTCAAAACCCCATTTGCCAATTAACCAAATTGAACTGTCCTTGTTTGTTATATAGATTATCCGTTTTAATGCCTGGGCTATCACAGGGGGCTGAGCATAAGCACCTCATTAGAACTAACCTGGGCATATTTGGCTTATACCCAGAATTAGTCTAATGTGTGCTTAAGGTCAGGAAGAGCCTGAAGTTTTACCTTCTGGTCCTCCTGTTGCTCAGCCTTATCCTTGGGGTTGGTTCCCAATATTAATTTATTCAACCATGACATTACCCTTTCCTCCTTCTTGGGCTCCATCCCCCCTCCAGGGGCATTCACTAAGGAGAAGTTCTTGTGTGTGGGTGACAACTTCATAGCAGCAGTGGAAGGCTTAGACTTTGATCCTGCAGCCTCAGCAAATGATTGTGGAATGATTCAATCAGGTCTTGGGCATATACACAGTCATGTGCTGGCACCCAACTGTTATCGGCCATGTCAAACCCCTTCCAGAATACCAGGTACTTGAGACGTCTTATAACCAGGCAGGATGCTACTATTTTCTCCACTTCCCATTGTGGTGCCCCATCCACAAGATAAGCCTCAGGAGTCTCAGGTGGGGGCCCTCAAACAATGTCAATTTGCTTTCATGAAAAACAGAGAAGATCTGAAATGCAGAGGGAAGATTCAATTGGTATGAGGCATGACCCACCTTTCTAACAACGTGGTAAGGACCAATTCTCTTTGGACCCAGCTTTTTGCATGGCTGCTTGATAGGGATGTTATGAGTATCAAGCATCACAAGATCCACTTCCTTGTACGCTGGACCCACTCGGTGCTTACCATCAGTGTTCTCCTTATAAACTAGCATAGCCACCTCCAGTCTTGTGGAAGCCCCTTGGTGGACCTTCGTGATAGTCTTAGCAAAGTCTACCACCGCTTCAACTTTGGAACCACAACTGGGCTCCATGTTAAAGGTGGGGTTAAAGCCGTGGTTGGTGAAAAAGGGGGAACAACCGATCAAAGAGTGCAAAGTATTGTTGTAGCTAAACTGGGCCATGGGAAGGTGAGAAACCCAATCTGAATGATCTGTGGAAGTGTAAAACCGCAGAAACTGTTCCAAGCACTGGTTCACTCATTCAGTCTGCCCACCTGATTGGGGGTTATAGACAGTTGAATGGCAGGGGCGGATCTGAAGAGTCTTACACAACTCTTCCCAAAAGATGGAGGTGAACTGGGGTCCCCTGTCACTAATGATTTCTTGAGGAACCCCATGAAGCGAAAAAACATGTGTGACGAGGAGCCTGGCCATCTCAGCAGTGGTTATTGTAGTTCTGCAAGGAATAAAGTGGGCAAACTTTTTAAAGTGGTCCACTACTACCATGATGGCATCATAACTATCAGAAACAGGTAATTCCACAATAAAATCCACCAATAGGGAGGTCCAAGGCCCTTCTGCCTTTTGTACTGGTACCAACAAGCCTGCTAACAGTTTATGATTGGGTTTCATTTGATTTCAGATCAGGCACTCTTTACAATACTGTCCTACCTGAGCAGGCAAGCCCTTCCAATTAAAGGTGCGTCATATTAACTCCAAGGTCTTTGCTTTACCAGGATGACCAACGGTGATTCTGTCATGATGGGCCTGGATGATTTCCAGGTGCAGTGGGCCAGCAGGAACCCATAGGCGCCCCTGAAACCACACCATCTCATCCTTCACATGATAGCCCCTGGATAGATCTTCTTGATTCAAAGTGCTCTTCGCAAGTATCATAGTATATTCAGCTGATAACGACTGAGAAAGGACTACCTTCCTGAACATATTATATTCCTCCACATTTTCCAGAGGTTCAAGCACTGGCCCGTTGGCAGAGGGAGAGGGAAGTGGAGACACAATTTTGTATGGATGAATCATCACCTGTGTGTTATGGACTTCTACCTCCTTTGGATCAGGAGCTAAAGCAGGGTTGCGGCTTAAAGCATCTGCCAAACAATTATCCTTGCCCTTGGTGAATTTGTAAGAAAAGGCAAATTGGGCAAGGGTCCCATGCCAACGGGTCTGCTGTGGGGTTAGGACATGAATGGCGCAGTAGTACAGCAAGGCACAGTGATCTTTACATACATGGAACGGTTGGGTAGAGCCATACAAGTGGTGACGCCAATAATTTAGTGCCTCCACTACTACTAATACTCCTTTGTCATAAATTGTGTAGTTCAACTCAGGCAGAGACATTTTTCTAGAAAAATATCCCACCAGATGCTCAGTAACAGCTTCGCCCACTTGTAACAAGGAAGCCGCTATGGCAAAGTTGGAAGCATCAGTAGACACAATGAACTCCTTTGCAGGGTCAACATGGTGAAGGATGGACGTGGATAACAGGGTGCACTTCACTGCTTTAAAAGCATCCTCCAAAACAGGGGACCAATGAAGCACCTTGGCACCGCTAGCCTTATATAAGGGTGCTGCCACCTCGGAGAGATTGGGCGTATACTTCTTGAGGAATGTACACATCCCCAAAAAGCTCCTCAATTCCTTGACTGAGGTGGGGGTGGGCCACTCATGAATAGCCTTCTCCTTGTCTGGAGTTAATATATGGCTTTGATCAAACATGACGTTGCCCTCAAAAGTGACCTGGGACTTGAAGAATTCACATTTACTAATCTTTAGCGTAAGGCTGGCAGCCCTCAACCTCTCCACCACTTGCCAAAGGTGTACTGCATGGGACTCCTGATTAGGGGAAAACACTAGGATATCATCCATGTAGGCAACCGCGAATACCCCCAACAAGTCCCCCAACGCAGCATCAATGCGGCGTTGAAAGATGGCAGAGGTATTTTTAAGCCCAAATGGCATGACCCAAAACTGGAAAATTCCTTTTCTAATGCAGAATGCAGTTAACCATTCCTGGCCCTTCTTTATCTGAATCTGATTGAACGCATTGAGGAAATCCAACTTGGAGAAGACTTTTGCCTTCTCTACATAATTCGCAATCTGTGAATCTAAAGGGATGGGATGGAGGTCTGGTACAGTAACATTGTTTAAATTCCCATAATCTACACAAGGGCATAAAGTTCCATTGGCCTTCTCCACAAAGAGAAGCGGGGAGCAGACAGGGGAGGTACGCTGAAAGATTGCCCCTTTGGATAACTTTTCCTTCACCCACACACCTAAAGCCTCTTCCTCCTGAACAGTCAATGGGTAAATAGGGAAGATATACGCACCAGATCCACTGTGATCTTGAACTCACAACCAAACTCAGAACGATCAGGTAGTGCATTAGCTGAAGCTGCATTAAATGAAGATTCTAACCCCTCCAAACAGGAAGGTAAGGGAACCTTCACCGAGGGCTTTAACAAAGGGGCAAGCGTAAGAGTGTAAATAATTGGCCAATGGGGCAGTTTGCCCTGAAAGTGGGCATCAGCCAACGGAACAATCTTCTGGTGACCATTCATCAAGGACAAGGATAGGGTGTTTTCTTTCAAATTAGTCATGACTTAAAACTTTCTCCACCACTATAACCCAAAATAATGGGGTACAATAGGTTTTTGATAGCTTGAAAGTGGTCGGATAAAAGATAGGAGCCCACCTGGTAATCCACTAACCCCCTGATTTTCAGCGTGGATATTGTCAGCGCTACAGTTCTTCAGACTGGTGCCAAGGTTTGCGGTGGCTCGAAGCTGGAAAATTTGGAAAGAGCGCCAAGGAGGAAAATGGAAAATGGGTTAGAAGACCAAATATATTATTAAACTAAAAGGCCTTGAAATTTATAGGGTGCATTGGGACTCGGTGCCTTTGGGATTGTTGGGGCCTCATCCATTTAGGATCTTTACTGATCTTTTGGAATGGCCTCCTCATGGGCATCCTTAATGGATAGCATCACTAACATGACTGAATGGGTGGAAATGCTGCCCCACGTGACTCAGGAATAGAGGAGGAGGATCCTGAAATAAATTTAGCTCAGGTAGGTTTGACGACCAATTCAGCACAGCCTGATTTGGAAGAAGGGAATTTGATTCAATTTCTATCTCAAATCCTGACAATGCCCCCTCAAGATCCTGCTGGAGGGGGTGTACATACCGAGGAACTGACCATGCACCCAATTTACTACAGTCCCTTGATTGATGTCAGCAATGGAGTACTCAGACTTCGCCTTATGTATGACTTTGTAGGGTCCAGACCAAAGTATGTTGAGCTTATTCTGTTGGCCTCCAGGTCAATGATGATAAAAGAGAATTAGGTCACCTAATTGAAAATCTGGTAAGGAGGGTCATCCACAATTTGATTGGGATGTCTCTCTTCCAGTGGTGGTGATAATGCCTTGAGTGGCTTGGTCTTGGAGCCGGACAATTTCATCAGCTAGAGTCCTCATAGTTAAATCGGTGTTCTCAGGGAGGAGGCTTTGAGCAGGGGCTGGATACTACTGGGTAGCTGAGGTGGCCGCCCATATAGGGCTTTGAATGGAGACATCTTGATGACACGGTGATAGCTTACCTGTTAGGCAAGCAAGGCGCTGGGTAGATAATGGTTCCAACAAGCAGGATCTGAGGCGGCCAACTCCCGTAGGATGGAAACAAGAGTTCCGTTAGCACATTCTACTGCCCCATTAGTAGACAGGTGTTAGGGGGCAGTGAAACTCTGGGTAGTGCCATATAGCAAAGTTAGTTCTTGTACTACCTGGGAGGTGAAGTTCAACCCATTGTCCAAAAGTAAGGTCTGGGGGCACCCATGCTGGGTGAAAACAGAGCGAACAAGAAAAAGAGCGGTAGCCTTAGTGGTGGCTGCAGGGACTGAGATTGCCTCGACCCACTTAGTTAAGTGGTCTATAGTTAGGATAATATACTTGTGACCATGCAGCCCAGTGGGAAGGGGACCCACCACGTCGATACTGATGACATTGAAAGGTTTGGTTGGGGCAACAACTGAGTGCTGATATCGAGGGTTGGCCCTGTCTTGGGATCAGTAGGTCATACAAGCTTCCAAAACCTCTTGGATAGTTTCTAACATTTGGTCCCAGTAGCAGCGTGACTTCAGCCACTAATGGGTCTTCTTAACCGCCCCGTGTCCCACAGTAGAATGGCCTTCCAGGATGATGTCAGTTTGAGAGGAAGGTCAGATATAGGGGAGCCACTTCTTGTTGACTTTCTTGTAGAGTAGCCCATCCTTGATTTGGGTGTCTTGAGTCATTTGGCGGAGTTCAGTCTGAACCTTGGGAGTTTCCAGTTCCCATCATTCAGGCTGTCCTATCAAGTCGTAGAGCCAATCTTCCTCAGGGGCCAAAATCACTAATACCGGCATCCTGGAGAGGCCATCAGCACTCTGGTGTATAGAGCTGGTGCAGTGGACAATGGTGAGATTGTAGCTTTGTAGTCATAGGGCCCACCTGGCTAACCAACCATCAGGGTCTTTTATTTGTTGAAGCCACTAGAGTGAAGAGTGGTCTGTAACAATATTAAAATGAGTACCATAGAGGTAGGGCCAGAAATGTTTGACGGCTAAGAGGATGGCTAGACATTCCCTCTCGGTGACGCTGTAGTTCCACTCAGCATTACTTAGTGTCTTACTAAAACAAGCCACAGGATGATCGACCTGGTTCTCATCATGCTGAGCCAGGATAGCCATAACGGCGATGTCACTCGCATCCATGAACAACAAGAAAGGTTGGTCAAAGTGAGGATGAAAAAGAACAGGTTTAGTAAATAAGGCCGTACATAAAGCGTTAAAAGCCTGTTCCTGCTCAGGCTGCCACTCAAACAGTATGTTCTTTTGTAGGGGTAGAACAGCGGCTCAGGTAGGTCTTCAAATCATGGGATGAACTGACAATAATAGCCCACCATGCCTAGAAAGACTTGAATATCTCCTAAGCTTTGGGGGCGCGACATCTTTTCTATGGCGTTGACTTTGTTGGGTATAGGTTGGATGCCACGCTTAGAGACCTGGTGTCCTAGAAAATCTAGCTCAGGATGGAAGAAGGAGCACTTCAAGAGCTTGAGCTTGATGGAGGCCTTCCTGAAACGCAAAAAGACTTCCTTGAGATGCTCTACATGTCCATTAAAAGTTCGTGAAAAAATGGTAATGTCATCCAGGTAGACGAGGACACATGAGAGCTTCAGGTCCCCAAGGATCCCATCCATGGCTCGCTGGAACGTGGCCGGGGCATTAAAGAGGCCTTGGGGCATCCGTGTGGGCTCAAATAGCCCCTCGAGGGCAATTAGAGCGCACTTGGCTCAGTCTTTGAGGGCGAGCTCGACCTGCCAATACCCGCTGGCGAGGTCCATGGCTGAGAAGTACTTGGAACTGGCAAGCAGATGGAGAGAATCATCAATCAGGGGTAGGGGATAACTGTCCTTCTTGGTGATGGAGTTGAGTTATCAATAATCCATCACCACCTGGTGCTTGCAAACCTTCTTTTGGACCACAGAAGAGGGGAGGCCCAAGGACTACATGAAGGGACCAAGAGCCCAGCATCGAGCATCTGTTTAAGTTCCACTGTAACTTGGGCCTCTTCAACCTTGCTCTTTTGGTAAGGCTGGGACCAAAAAGGGGGGGTCCCCGGTTTCTACATGGTGAAGGACTCCGTTCATTCTTTCAAAATGATAGGTTGAAGTTGAGAATAGGTCTGAGTATTCCTCTAAGAGCTCCTGAACCTTGAGTCGCTGTTTGTCAGAGAGGTCCTTTCCAATATTAGCATTGACCAAATTAACTGAAGGTGGTGACTCTAAGCCGAAGTCCCTTAAGTCCCCAAAGCTTTAAACGTCAGCAACATCCCCTATTGGTAACAGGCGGATGTAAGCGGCGGATTGGTTCAAACCTACTACTTTTGGTTTGTCAGTCAGGTTGGCTTGCAACACTGATATAGATCCAGCATACGCTGGATCAAGGATCCCAGGGCAGGTCAGCACTTCCTTGGGAGATGGATTATCTAGGCCTCAGACTTCCAGTAAATACCCCAAGGGAATATTGACATGGACCCAGGTGTCGATGATGACTTGGGATTTTGGGGGTACAGTAGTCACCCGAGGTAAATAGATCAGCATCCCCTCTAGTCTGTCAACAGCAGGAGGGGGTAGTCGGACTTGAGAGCCCCAGATGTGATACTCAAGCTGATCAATTCAGCCTTCAGTTCCAGTAGGCAGGCTCAGGCCTTGACCTCAGCCCTAGAGTCATGAGCAGTTTCAAAAACCAGAGGGACTCAATGTCCTAGAAGGGAGAGGAAACCACCATTGTAATGGAGCACCACCAAATAGTCTCAAAGGAACTGAGTCCCAAGGAGCAGGTCATAGCTAGGGTTGTCCAGAGCGATGGTGGGTGTATCTAAAGTGAGCTTTCTGAACTGAATCAGTAGAGAGGAATAGGCCCCTATGGATTGGGTGCACTGGGGGCCAGCTGTGCCATACTCCATGTAGTGCGGCATATCAGGAGCGATCTTGATGCATTTCATCAGCTTGGAAGAGATGACGTTCATGGGGAGCCACTATCAACTATGGCGAAAACTGGAATTTTGTGGACCTGAACAGCGACTCGGGTAACCAAACTTCCAAACTGGGGCAGTAACGTGAGGAACATGGGAGAATCATCAGAAGAAGAGTAAGCAGTATCAATGTCTTTATTGTCATCAGATACTGAAACTATTTCCTCAGGTATGATGGCTTCTGGTTCACGCGCAGAGGATATTTGAGGCTGGGCAGGGATGTCAGCATGGAGCGCCTCGTCCTTCATGATGACGGCCCTTTTCCCGCCTCATCAGAAAGACGTTTCCAGCAAGCCTTAGCGCTGTGTCTAAAGCCATTGCAATAGGTGCATCGAGGATGTGGATTCTTCTGGTTTTTGACTACATGGACCCTAGGGCAGTTAGAGGGGCCAGTAGACGTAGCCTTTGAGTGTAGGATGAGGCAGGGATCTCTTTGAGGGCCTCCTTAATCTCCCTGATACAGGAGAACCCGTTCTTCTGCCCAATCATATGCATTTGGACCTTAGGATAGGACCCCAAGGCAGAGATAACAGCGGTGATAGCGTCATCCAGTGATGCAATTTGTTGTGACCAAAGGTTGTGCCTGGGCGTAGAACCAGTTGGCAAACTCCATAGGGTTTTTTCCTTTTTTTCAGTTGAATGCCCATAAATGCTTGCTTCTGGTTGGCCAGAGTTTGGTTGCTGCCAAACTCTTGGATCAAGGTGGTGCGGACCTGTTCTCAGGTGTTACACTCCTTCAAATAGGGGTCATGACTTCCCAGGCGGTGCTGTCTAGACAGGAGTACTATGCTTTACCTTTGTCAATTGGTGGCCTCCTCCATGGAACTCTCATAGGCATACAGGAAGGAGGCGATACTTTCCCATCTGGGAGTGAACCTTTCCTTGAAACTAGGTTTAAAGTTAGATACGATGAGAGTGGAAAGGATGTTAATGCCTGGGATGGGTATCAGCTCTGAGATCTCCATTTCTGCATAATCTCGAGGAGCCTGCTGATCCAACCGCCTCCATAATTCTTCTAAGTCCTCTTGGATGTAGTCCCAATTCTGGCTGAGGGTGGAAGCAGAAGCCTTATTGGCAACCTGCTCCTTTAGGGATTGAATCTTGGTGATCTGTAGATGGAGCTGGTTTTTGATGGTGGTCAACCAGGTTTTGAACCCACAACAAGTTTGTTCAAGCTGGGAGATATGAGCGTCAGTAAGCTTAGTGAAGGCACTAAGGTTATCCATCTCATTTGACAATGCTTCAATTAAGACCTTGGGGTTGAGGGGGACACCGTCTGATTGGAGCTTACATCCCAGGGCCACCTTTTGGATTTAGCACTGTAAGGCAGCCAGGGCAGTCATTATATCCCTTCGCCAGGGGTCTTTGGGTTCTCCCAGGGTTGAAGGGCCCAGGGGCCCTTGAGGCCCGTGTGGTCCCTTGGGTCCAGCTGGCCCTTGACGCCCCTCAGGGCCTTCAGGCCCCCTAGGCCCTTCTGGCCCAGCACCCGTGGGGGTAGTCATGAGAGGCCAGCTCTCAGTAGTGCTGCTGTAGGGATTGTACCAGTTCTTTGACTTGATGCAGATGCTGTGTCCATGTCACCCAAATAGCTGGGCATTTTGACAAAATTGCTCCTTGAGGTAGCCAGAGATTCCGCTATCCAATACTACAATTTGGTCGCAGATCTCATTGATTAATCGTCAGTTATCAAGAATAGCTTCACAATTTTCATGCATGAAGGAGGAGGCAGCGTCGTAGAAGTCAATAATGTAGGAATGTAAGTTCTGGGTGAGCCCTAGTTGCCGGGAGACCTCCTGATGATGCAATCCAACTAGCTGGAGGAGGTTATGGATAGTGGGGTGGACAAAGTTACAAAGGTAGCGTTCAGGCCCCAGGGTAAGCTCCCCAGCTGGCAATATGGCTGAGGCGTAGAGGTCCCACATCATGGAAGGTATGGAGGAGGCACAGGAGCAGCTGGAGCAGGCGCCCTTGGAGTAGATGCCATTTATTAGTTGTTGAATGACATCATTGATGTTCTCATACTGGAGTTGGTATTGGCTCCCATCTAGGGAGGGCAGCGAGAGTTGAAAGGCAGCCCAAAATTCTAGCCTCTCCAGCTGCAAGGGCGGCATTGCGTACCGCAAGGTACTAACCCTTTGTGTAATGCTCCTCGATTGACCAGTCATTTGGTCATCAGGGCTGCTATTGGTTTCCATTTTTGTGATAGACGTTTTCACTTAGGACAGCTTGGAGCCACCTGTAGTGAGCACCACTTCTGTCAGCGCTACAGTTCTTCAGACTGGTGCTGGGGTTCACGGTGGCTTGAAACTGGAAAATTGGAAAGAGCGCTGAGGAGGAAACAGGAAAATGGGTTAGAATACCAAATATTTTATTAAACTAAAGGGCATCAATATCTATAGGGTGCATTGGGACTCAGTGCCTTTAGGATCATTGGGGCCTCATCCATTTAGGATCTTTACTGATCTTCCAGAATGGCCTCCTCATGGATGTCCTTAATGGATAGCGTCGCTCACCTGACTGAATGGGTGGAAATGCCGCCCCATGTGACTCAGGAAGAGGGGAGGAGGATCCTGAAAAAGATTTAGCTCAGGTAGGTTCAACAACTGATTTGACACATCCTGATTTAGAAGAAGGGAATTTGATTCAATTTCTATCTCAAATCCTGACAGGGATACCTTGAGAAGCCCCGCCTCTAATCATACCCCCTGGCGAGTAACTCAACTCAAGGTAGTTAGCAAGGTCTTGGTCCATAAACTTTTCAGTGGCCCTGGTATCCACTAAGATAGTTGTGCTAAACTTCCCCAAAGGGGACGTAAGGGTAGTGGTCAATAAAAAGTATCTAGAATGAGATTTATTCAAAGCAGAAAACACCACCACCTCTCCTGAAAATTCTTCCTCTGGCTTGAGCAAGCCATAATGGTACGTTTTGGAATCATAGAAGGTGGAGGGATATTTGGTCACTCTTACTACTGAGGCCACATATCCCACTCCATTCTCTGCAGGTGCATATACTTTATCATATTTAGAACAAAGCTCTTTTTCCACCTTCTGAGTGCCTCAGATCATGGTAAGGGTCAGACGAGGGTTCTCAGGGGTAATCTAATATACAGGAATAGGGTCCTCATACAAGCCATAAGAGCTAGTAAATGGATCAGAGGTATAGATAAGGTTTTCGTTATAAAACGCGTTTTTTGACTCAAATGACCCTATCCTGAACAGCAACAGAATGCCTGACGTTATCCAAGGCCAAAACCCCCAGGCCCCTCTGCGCTGATTCCACTTGCATCATCAGAAAGCGCTGCCAAAGTAAACCCCATTTATTTAATTGAATTTGTGATTTTGGCGGAAAGTTGGGGAATCACAACTTTCAGACCCAGAAGCATCCATATCCACCAGGTACGAGCATGAAGGGTGAGTACTTTCCAGTTGGAGGCAGCCAAAATAACGCCAAGATGCTCCAATCCTCATGAAATAGAGGAAACAGCGGTGTGGCTGACCACAGCTGAAGCCACAACTGGTGCCCACTGTTTGCACTTTGGAAAAGTCTCACACTGAAAAAGTTTGTGCACATAAAATCAAATGATTGGTCAACTAATGTAAGGAGAGTGTTTATAACTCTTTTGAATCCCAGCGTGGTGGTGCATGGAACACAGAGCCAAAGCAAGGAAACAAGCCATTAGTACCAAAGCTACTAGCTCCCAGCAGAGGGTGCTAGAGCAAATAATAACTAAAGCAAAGAAGGGTGATGAGTAACCTATTAAAAATGACGCAGTGCATAAGGAGAGAAGGGGTAAACGCCCCAGGTTAGAGGGTGCTTGGGTGAACCAATGGTGCACTAGGTGATAATCTAACTGTTTTCAAAATGGAATGGTTAATGTGGTGTGAGACCTCCTCAAAGGGGTCCACGCACAGGATCGTCCAAAATAACATTTTTTTAAAATGGTAAAAACGGGGAAATTTTATTGGAAAAAGTTGACCAACAAGGAGTGTTGGTCACAAAAAACATATTTAAACCAAGTCAGGGTAATTATGGGTCTGCAGAAGTGGGCAAGCCTTGATGCTCCAATAGGCAATTGCTCCCATCCAATATGGTAGAATACAACAAAACTGCCTTCACTTGAGTGATCCATTGCAGCTGTATTCCACCCAAATTCATAATTGTGTAACTCGAACAGGTTTCAAAACCCCGTTCACCAATTAACCAAATTGAACTGTCCTTGTTTGTTATATAGATTATCCGTTTTAATGCCTGGGCTATCACAGGGGGCTGAGCATAAGCACCTTATTAGTACTAACCTGGGCATATTTGGCTTATACCCAGAATTAGTCTAATGTGTGCTTAAGGTCAGGAAGAGCCTGAAGTTTCACCTTCTGGGCCTCCTGTCACCCAGCCTTATCCTTGGGGTTGGTTTCAACTATCAAGTTGTTCAACCATGACAAGTGTGGCGGGGCAGTACCCCAGGTTTCATCACGAAAAGTTGCCTACACTGGGTGCCCTAACAGGCACACAAAAGCTCTAAGATCTCCATCTGTTAAAGTTACCTTCCTTATTTTATTTTTCAGTATAAAACTTTACTTAAAGCCAACCACCTATACTGGAAGTATAGCCAATTTGTTATATGAGTTGAAGGCTAATCAATATAGGTTGGTCAGCTCTAAAGTATTAAAGTATATCCAAGAGCTGCCCAATTTCGTACCCACCCTTTTTATTGGCTTGTTATGGAGATTGCGTTTTTGTTAGTATACCTAACTGCTATTCTGGAGACACTATCAGGGCCTGGGGTACTATTGGCTTGGTTCTTTGTAGCTAACTATGAGCTAGCATAACCAAGGCTTTATCCAGTATGACAAGGTTACTAGATGGCCTAAGGGTGTGGCTAGGGGTAGGTTAGTGAGAATTACCCAATGATAAGGTTTTAGGAAAAAATAGTTGGGTGGGAGTTTTTAGAGGTTGGAATGGTAGATGGGGCTAGAATAACCTTTGGCAATAAAATTGGTAACCTATAGCATTCAAAGTATTATTTTTAGTGACCTCAAGCTTAGAACAACAGATCATCCTGAATTATATATCACTATCTTGTCATGGAAACAGCAAGATGAATTTAGACTAACCTGCCAAGCTGAGTGCTGAAGCACCTAAATGACACTCCCAAATGCCAGAGGCACTGCTGCTTAAGCAACTATTATTGGAACGAAAATTGATTTTTGCCAACAAGTGCCTATGGGCCATAGTTGTGTATATAAGCTTAGCAACAAACCAGGTAAACATGGTCCTGGGGCCCGTGGGGTTTTAAAAAATTTGGGTCAGAATTGATGGTTTGAATTTCATGATAAAATCAGTTTTTGGGAGATGGGAGTTTATTGAAAATATAAAAGAGAAAACAACCATCAATTTTCTCAGTGTGCTATGACTGATTAAATAGATGATTGGTTATAGAGAATAGCTTAAAAAACCTCAGGATCTGAGACCACAAGATTTGACCTAAACCAGTGAACTTTGAGTGATGGGAAATAAAAATAATCCTAATTGGAATTGACATTGAAAGAGTTGGCGGTGGTCTGAGTCACTGCTGATTCAGCATCAGTGCCTGAATTGCAGCTTTACCATTTTTTTGATGGTTAGCATGATGGTATCTCGCCTGATGGGCAACAGGAACCTCCAAGAGCTACCCCACATAGGGGTGGTCCCAAGAGGTTGGGAACTGGTTTGGGATACCCATACTGCCCACACTTGGTTGCTTTGGCATCTGTTCATCCAAGCGGGATTTTTTAGCGATGATTCTGATAAGCAAGGGGAAAGTTCTGAGTTGACAACAACTTTTAATGATGACCCAACGCCATTGGAAAATTTTGCCGCAGATCAGACATCAAGCATACTCATCTTAGTAGGTACAAGCTCATTGGGTGTTGTTTCTAAAGTTTTGATGGCATATTTTAAATGAACAATTGTTTCCAATGACCTGATGCCATTGGTGAGTTTTGCTGGGGATTTGATCCTGAACACATTTTTTTTATCAGGTACATGCCCATCTGGCTCTGTTTCCAATGGTTTTAAAGCTGATTTTAAACCAACCACATCATATCTCTTTGGCTCAATGCCACTGGCGAATGTGACTGAGGATTTGACCCTGATACTCCATTTCCTGAATGTGTGCACCTGTTGGGCTTCGTTGCCATGGGTGTAAGGTTTCTGGATATCTCAGCACAAATTTTTTCAATTCACTGTACTAATTTAGCAGAAGAAATTGTGGGCACAGGTGGGGAAATCTTTATAGGGATGGCTTTTACCCAATGCTCATCTATCACTTGGCAAGATCACCCTGCGTGATGAGAGGACAGATGCCTTCTTAGGACCCTTCTTAGTGGGAAATGGAAATACTGCCCTGTCTAGGCAGAGGGGTCACTCCCCCAGACTTACATATCTAACCTGCTTTTCAGACAGCTGGCATGCCAAGGAAATCCTGAATTCCATTGTGGATACTCAAGTACTCACAAAAGCTTTCATAAATCACAAGGTACTGCCATTCTGAACATATGGGATTAAGACACACCAGGAGAGAGGTAGGGAAAGTAATTATCTAAAAACATAGTTCCCATGCCAAAGGTTAGGTTCAAGACAAGCATCATTCAAACCCAAGTAGCACACCTAATGGTTTGAACTTATCCCAGTTAGGGTATCTTTGGAGGGGCAAACTGGGTTTTAGCTTCAGGCTATTTTTAAGGTTTAAAAGTTTCATGATTTTGTCCTGAAATTTTAATAGTTTTTTTAATTGCTCACCATACTTCTTTGTTTCAGTGGGTACTTCCATGATATCTGTAATCCTTGTAGAACATTTATTACAGTTAAATTGGAAGAAATTCCCATTTAAACCCAATAAGGGGAAGAAGCTAGCAGCTGTCCCTCTCATCAACTTGGGTGATTTAGCCCATGTGGTAGAAGAGAGGTGGGCAATGGCATATCCACTGGTAATGCGCCTCTTTCTCCTCTGTTCACCACCCAAGAGTTATTGAGTACTGTTCAGGAGGTGTGTCAGGAGGTGCCAGTGGCCAGAATCCATCACTAGTGGAAAGTAAGCAGCAATCGTCCCCAAGAGGTTCCCTATACCAGTTTGAGTTTCGCTGGCAGAAATAAGCTTGGTGGTTGGTGAAGTTAAATCCTTCAAATCACTCTTAAACTCAAAAATATACACCACCCTTCCCCACCAGTGTTATTACAAACAAGGCCATCCCTGACAAGTATAGGTGCAATAAACCCCTTCTCTACTCAGTAAAACTGGACCTTTGTGGCCTGCCCATGAGTGTAACCTGTTATCCACCAGAGGAGCTGTTGTCATTGCACCAAGCACAATTGTGGCAGAATAGACATTCCCACTAATAATTCTTTATCAATCTGACTGTGAAGGTCAAATCTGAGTCAGTTTCAGCAATTATTTAAATTGTTGATCTTCTGTGACTGAATCTCAAAATCAACAATAGTGTGCTTAGTCCTAGTTCCACATCTGGAAAGAATATTGGGCAGTGTTCATCAACAGATACCTATTTTGCTCCATTTTTTCCGTTTCTGCTATTTTAGTTTAGATAAAAAATTCTTAAGTTGTCCAAATCTATTTGTGTTATTTAAAATTCCTCTAAATATTTATTCTTGTTGATTTCCTATTTTGGAAATCACTGGGTAATACTCATGGTCGCATTATTTCTTTTGCATCCATCAATATGGATGGCTGTGCCTGAGATATTCTGTATGGTGCTTTTGGTGGTAACCCATCATGTGGGCCACCACAGTCTTACTATTATTATCAGCACATTACATGACATAATGGAATGACCCAAGTTTTTTTCCTATTCCATCATTTTCTGTAAGGGGGTGCTGCGTTAGTTTTTTGTTATGAACAGATAGACCATTCTTTGAATCATAGTTTTTATGCCACTACTAGGAGTATCTCCATACCCAGACCACAATGAGTTTTTCTCCCATATACTGTGTGAACAAGTTTGGTACCACTTTCTCCCCATACTCTGGCCAATTTGGATGGGTCACAAGTTTGAGTGTGTTGTTCATCCCAGAGGCCACTTTCCAGCCTCCCCAATCTGCTGTTTTATGCTCTGGTGATAGTATTTGTGCAGTAAATTCAGATGATCTGGTGGAGTTGACATATGTGAATCTGGTAGTGCCTTTCTTGTCCGCTGGACCACTGCCAGAGATGGAGGTGGTTCAGGTGGCCAGAACCACATTCCTTCTCCCACAGATGGGCTGGTGGATGGGTCAGCAATTCTTCCTTCCCCCGGTTATGTTGCATAAGGGTGCTAATAAAAAGACCAGGCTTATTTCCTTCTACCTGTTAAAATTCAGTTGGGGTCTCTTGTGGTACCTGTTGAGGCTCTCTTGGATAATGAGGCATTTAGGAACTTTATGAGCTTATAGGTTGCTCAGGATTTGGACCTAGATCTGGAAGCAGGGTCCCAGTGTTGAGTGCATAATTAGCATTAATGACTTGCTATACAGTGATATAACCCATTTCATTTTCCTTGCATGAACTTAGTTTTTGTGACTGGTTCACCACGGTGACAGATATGTTGTTTTCCATTATCTTTGGGATCTAGTGGTTGGGGCGGCAACAGATTAGCATTAACATGCAGCCCAATCTTTTGTCACTTGTGAATCCTTACGCATGTGGATAATTTCTGCTCATTGATACTTTTTCCCCCACCAGGGTGGTGTATTAATAATGTCAGTTTCCTCCCCTACTGCTTTGCCGCCAGATTTATCTCCTAGTTTGTTACAATATAAAAATATTTTTTATATGGAGAAGGCTAATCGCCTTCCCACTCACTCTGAGTATGATCTGTACTTCTATATGACAGTGAGTGTAATCAATATTACCTGTCCTCTGTACCTTATACAGAGGAGGTAGACAAGGTCCTGCAAGTGTGTTCGGATGACATGATACTTAAGGGGTAGATAATATAGAAAACCTTTTCCATCACATTTCAGATAGTTTTGCTCAAAAAGCTGATGGTATTCTATGACCGTCTGTGGGCTATGGTTATGTGAATAACATCGTCATGTACAATCCATATCTTCTCGCCCTTGAGCAAACCATCAAGCAGGTGATTGCCAAAATTCCAGGTGTGCTCCAAGTTTGACCTGGTGAGTGCTTTTAATCAAATTTAGTTAGCAGAAGGCCAAGAGTGTGAGGAGAGTGTCTTTAACTCTCCATAAAAAGGCTATCAATAAAACCATTGCACATGCACCCACCACAGTGCTCAATTTTTATTAACCGAGGTAAGCTGACCAGGGGACAGACATTACCGAATATATGTTAAACTAAGAGAATAACTAAGAAATATAAAAATTGGGCACCCCAGGGTACTCAAGTTACCCCTGTTGCCAGCGGGACTGCCAGGTATGGGGGAGTTGGTGCACTACTCCGAGGGGATTTCCCCTGCTATGGAGCAGGTGTGAAGGAAAGGGTCTATGTGGAGGAACCAGAGTGGGAACCATGATTCTAAGCGCTTTTTGTCTTGGTCTCATATATCCATAGAGCCAGGCTTGGAAGTGCTCTAGTAAGTGGACATGAAATCTGTTAATAATCCCATGAATGGTTGGGACTGTGACCTTGAACGCATCTAATGCAATTGTGTGTATTGTCCACATTGCAATGGGTATTATTGGGGAGCGGAGTGTAGATGGGATTGGTGACTCAATCTGGAGCGCAAAGATACTCTTTGATATCGAGAATTCCTGTTCATTTTGAATCTTGAGCAGGCGTGCGACTTCCTGCCATATAGCTTTGGTTGGGGGGCATGTTTCTAGGCGGTGATGTAGGGATCCCTCACCTCCACATACTGCACATGTTTTGTGGAGGGAGTTGGAGCGGTCCGCCGTCCTATAGGTCCTTCTCAAACAGCGCCAGGCGTTTGCTCTTATCCTTGGTTGTAGGAGTGGGTGGTGTGTCATTTTCCACATTGCTTTCTGTGTGGTTAAATCATAGGGAATGTCCAGCATATCTAGGTATTCTATCCTAGCTATGCTTAAGGTTGTTGCGAGCATATCTCTCTGGGGGTGGTTTTCTGGGTTTCTTAAATTGAATTGGGGGCTGGGTCGTCCCCTTCCCTGTATAGTACCCATGTTCTCTATGGTCCATCCCATATGGCGGATAGTTCGGATGATATGTTTGAAATGAGGAGAGGTTCCATGTGGACCCATTGCAGTAGGGTGCTTGGCAAGGTATGAAAGTAGTCTGGGTGGACTATGTGGGTTGGTTAATTTGAGCGCCTGTGCAAAGTTAGTCCTTGCTGCTCTGGACCAATGTTGTTGTGGGAGGTCTGGAGCAAAATTCCTTTATCCAGGTACCTAGGATGTGATTGGCATGGCTCTCAAAATCCATTAGTCCCATGCCTCCGCTTGAGCGTGGGCCAAATAGTGTTTCCATCCGTATAGGAGGGTGAGAGCCAGGCCACAGCCAGCCCTGGATAAGCGCACGAATTGAGGTTATAAAGGTAGGTGAGAAGGCTATCGCATGGGCCTGGTACCACAGTATTGGGAGGATGAGCGAGTTAGCAACTATAACTCGTCCTGTTAATCCTGGGGTTCTTCCCTTGAGGGAGGCGACGCGTTTGGATACCCGTTGTAACAGGTTACTTTCCATTGTCTCATTAGCATATCCCCCTGATTCTAGCCTGATTACAAGGTGTCAGACAAGAGTGGTGGTGGGAGGTGTTGCAAAGGGTAATATAATTGGGTTTTTTCTTCGTGTGTTGGTATGAGATTCTGATGGTGTGGCCCAATTGTTTGTGTATTTGCATAAGCGGATGATTTCTGTCTCCCTTTTGTTGAGCGATGCATTGCTCACCTTGGAGTATTCCTCTAGAGTGTGTTCCAGCTGTCGTGCATCTTCATTGTTTGCTATACCTACTACGCAGTCATCTGCAAAGGCTAGTATCTTGACTGTTGGTCGTCCTTGTGCGGTTATCCCCATGAGACGTGAGTCAGTTAATCGGAGGAGCGGGTCAAAGCTGAAATTGTATAGCAGTGGGCTGAGGGGATCCCCTTGTTTGAGCCCTCTGTGTGGTTTAATCTTGTTTGTTAGGAATCCAGGGCCGCATACAGCCATGGTTGCAGATTCTGTTAGGAGCATCACCCATTTTATGAATCTTGGTGGGAGTTTGAAGGCATGTAGACATTCTTTTAGGTATGGCCAGCTAACACGGTCATACGCCTTATCCTGATCCAAGAAGACCAGGGCACCAGTTGCTTTGGATTGGCAAATATTTGCAACAGGGTGAATGTTGCTCCATATTAAACGCCCTGGTATAAACCCAAACTGGTTGGGTGATAGGACGTCAGATGCAATTGCGCCTAATCTAGCTGCTAGAATTTTTGTTAGAATTTTTTTGTCAGTGTTGGAGAGTGCAATTGGGCGCCAGTTGGCCAGGTCCAACTTGTCACCCTTTTTATACAAGGTTATAACGTAGGATTCATGGCCTCCTGGTAATAGCGTGTTTCCAACAAACTCTGGTTCATTGACGCCAATAGGAGGGGGGCGATTTGCTGAAAATATTTTTTGTAAAATTCGTAGGTATTCCCATCATGCCCTGGGAATTTTCTACGTGGTGCACCGCGAATTGTTTCCCAAAGCTCCTCCCGTGTGATAAGGGATAGTATATTGTAATTTGGTGGTGTACTTTGTATCTTGGCAGTTTGAATAAATTCTTTAATTTTTTTGTGGATCTGTTGGCATATCACGTTATAATTCAGTGTAATAGCGGTGTACTTCCGCCTTGACCTCCTCAGGGTCAGTTGCCACAGTGCCGTTGGTCTTGCGGACCTGTGTACACGTGGGCTGGTTTCTGCGGGAGTGGATTTGGCGGAAAAAGTATGTTGAACAGGTTTCACCTTCCTTTATGAACTTACCTTTGTTCAATACTTTGATTCTGTGTTGGTGTTCAAAGATGAGATTGTTAAGTTGGGCTGAAATTTCTGCCCATTTGCGTCCCCAATTAGGGCTATAGCCAGATCTCAGAGTATTTATTTCCAGGTGGTCTAGTTCTGCCAAGGTACGCTTGATTGTGGCTGTGTCCGCGGTGTACTTGCGTGATCTAATATGTCAGGTTTTGTTGATTAAATCTTTTTGAAATTTTCCCATGTTCCGATGGGATCTGAATTGAATGGGGCTGTGAATTCTGGGTTTGTAGCCTTGTTTTCAACCCAGTCAGATATCTCAGGCAATCTTATATTTTATGGGTGAAGCTTTCTCCAAGGTGACACCTGTGTGTGGGATTGGGTTGGCGCTAACTGCACCGAAACTAATTGGTGATCAGAAAAATTGATCTTTTTTGTTGTAAATTTAGAGATTCTTGAGTGGTGGGATTGTGGGATGAGGATGTGGTCAATACGACTCATTGATATGAGCAGTCCCTCACGTATGTTGGGTCTTGTCATATGGGGAAGGATTGGTGAATTGGGAGGAAGAGCATCCGGTAAGCCAAAAGATGCCTTCATTGTGCGATATTTAATGTGTCCAGGTGGGTATCCCCTGGGATTAGGCCATCAATCAGTATTGGGGTTATCCCAGCAGTTGAAATCGCCTAACATGATGATATCTGGTGGGAGGGTGAGGGTAGAAATTTTTTCAAATTTTTTTTTTCTCTCAGTTGTAGTGCATGGTGCGTAGATACATGCTAACAAAATTATTTCATCTTGGCATGTGATTGTTGCTACCAGGACTCGACCATGCAAGTGTGATGATGAATTTGTAATTTTAAATTTTTTTGTTGTTTTGGACTATCACCCCACATTGAGATGTCCATACTGATTGTGATGGTGCGACCCTGGTTGACCAGGATTCTTCTTCCCCTTGTAGGCAGTGGGTTTCTTGGATGGCCAAGATGTCTACAAGAGGTTTTCGCAGGAATGCCAGCTTTTTGGCTTGGGACGTATGAGCCCTGGCTCCCACGATATTTAATGTCCCTATTGACACTGAGGTGCCCGTGGCGCCTCAGGAGCAGTTGGGAGGACCCTCTGTTCCTATCCCACCGCGGCTCATTTTGGCCATGCTCCGCATCTGTACTCCAACTCTTTCATTGCCATTGTTGGTTCCCTTGATCTGACCCAATGATTCAAGGGAATTGCAGTTTTGCATTTGCATCAACTTTTCCTGAACAGGTCTCATGTTGATTTAATGCGGGTTGTTGATTGGATTTTATATTTTTGAGGTTCAACTTTGTTGCATTGTGCACCGCATTTTCACCCAAATTGCAGTTGCATTGTTCCTCATTATGTGCATGACTGATGACGCTTTGTGGCTCAGTCTGATTACTGTGAAAATTTTCGACCTGGGCATATTGTTATGATTGGTTGGTTTGGCGAATATCTGAAATATCCTCCTAAATTTGTCCGTGGTTAATGGCGGATTCCGCGTGTTCTGCCGCTTCAACCGCTGCTCTCTTGCGGGCTTTTTGTGCTGCTTTACGCTGTTTACTTGTAACTGGGTCCACGATGGAGTATAGTCCATCTTTACCCCAGCGGAATGGGTGGTGGCCATCAGTCATTTTGGCGAAGTTTTCATTATCTTCGTCCATAGCTTCTTCACAAAAATCATTTTCTATTAAGCCCTCTTTTACAGGGCATGCATGTTCCTTGTGGCCCATTGAGCCACAGTGGTTGCAAATGGGTGGTGCGCGTTCCAGTGTAACTCAGAATGCAGCTGACTGGCCCCATCTGCAAAATGAAATTCTGCTTCGCGGGGAATTCTGGATAAATCTTCTTCCACTTCTGGGAAGGGGTTGATTACAGCAATAGCTTTTCCCGTGCACAGGTCAGGCATTAAGCAAAATCGCTGTAATTTGAGTTGTTGGATTTCTCCGTAGGCCACAAGACCTTTGAGGAGCTCCTCCTCAATTACCTTATGAGGAAGGTTGGTGGGGAGCAAGTCAAAGGAGATGAACAAAGTTTTTGCTTTGTTCCATCTGGTGCGCGCGGTGCACACAATTTTTTTGCCCTCAGGGAGGGCAATTTTCATGCAGATTTTTGCTGCAGCATCAGCTTCATCAGCTGTTTCAAAACCAATATTGATTCAGCCGCAGCCCATGTTGTTGGTGGCTACATACACCGCGTGAGGGAAAAGTGAGGGCTGTGCCTCACATGTTTTCTCCCACAGGGTTGGTGACTCATCCCCAAGGAAGAGTCTGATCCCATGTTCCACCTTTGACAAAGATTGGTTGAATTGAATGTACATGTATTGCGCATGCTTTACAGTAAATACCATAGACCCAGATGGTGTCTGAGTTTCCGATTTCTTTGCAGATTGGGTTCCTGGTCCCCCTCCAGGGCGTTTCTTACCCCTTGGTTGCACCATTAAGCGCACCGCTTGCCGGGATGCTCGCCCATGTTGTATTATTTTTGTTATTAAAGTCGCCCATCTTTCCTGTGTGTGATTATCCAAATTTGCTGTTTGAATCAAATCGTAGTAACTAAAATGATTGTTACGAGAAAGAAAAACTCCACAGTGCTCAATTTTAGTTCTTACGAAATAAACCTAGAATAACCCATAAGGAGGTATACCGCAAGGCCAACAAGATGTAACATAAGGTTAAGTATAAATACTAGCAAATTCCTTTATTGTGAGAAGATGGCCAACAGTGATATTAGGCAGAGAAAAACTAATTTAAAATAAGATTGAGAATTTGGCCTACACCAATGAGTTGGGCTCAGAAATGACTCTAGACAATAGAATGAGGCCCTCACTCATAGTAGTTTTTTAGCTCATGTAAGTACAAACTTAAACTTTGACATTAACTGAAAGCCCCCATTATTTGTGATACTAAATCTTAAAACTAATTCTAATCCACATTTAGAAATTAAATGCAATGAACTGTCATTGCATAAATTAAAAGCAGGTAAGCTTTACTCCATTAGTGTAGTGTCTGGGATCCCATAATGCAATTCCTTGAGTTGAGCTTGGGCTGCTTGGCCTTAACTCATCATTTATCTACCGTGAATTTAAGTTCATGAAAGGCGTCCAACTTGACTCCTCTGGAATGGTCCATCTCATCCTTATCCTTGTGATACACTCCCACAATCATGTCATTTAACGATGACAAGGAGTGGCTGATGACCATTTGTACCAGGCGAATATTTTTCAATTCCGTGTGATGTCCTTTGGCCTCAGGAATGCGCCAACTACCTTCCAGTGGATGATTGACGCCGTACTGGGTGATCTTTATTTTAAAGTGCATGGTGACATACATCAACAATATCCTGGTGCATTTTCCCACCAACAAACAGCATTTGAGGGACTTGGAGGCAGTACTGGAGGCGCTGAAGAAGGCTGATCTTTATGTAAAGCCCTCAAAGTGTGAGTTCAACAGGGAAAGGTTACCATTTTGGGTAAGCTTGTTGTTGAATTTTTGGTATATTGAGAGTGACTGGTTCTTCTTATAAGGTAAAATGGAGTTTTGAACATCTATTGTATGAAGACAACAGACCAGACGGTGACTATGATTAATATATAACTTTTTGGTAATTCTACTGGAAGTTGTATTATCCTGTCATTACTTAGACGATGGGATGCTGCCCTGATCTTCCTGATCCTAAGTAAATCCTCGACGTAACACAACGTAAAGTATTAATATGAAAGCTTATAAATTAAATTATAGAACTGTAGGAATATTTTGTTGTTTTATTAGTAATAACTTGGGATAATTTATAGGGTTCAATGTTCACCATATCTTACCCATGACACCTCAATTTCAATGGCACTTGGCCAGAGAAAGTAACGAGTTCATTTGAGGGTCTACAATCCATTCAACTTGAAACATCCCAATCATCTCAGAGTTGGTCTCAAACTCAGAAATATATTCAAGACAACATTTCTAACGCATCTTTAAATAGCTGAACTGATACTCATCTCAAGCAATCAGCATCACATACCAAGGCGATTTGTACCACTAATTAATAATTAATTTATTTGAAAACTTGATCAACATTAAAAACTAATTTTGACATAGACCAACAAAGCCCACGTGCCCAGGTTATTTAGGTGGCTATTATTATAAGTCTGACTAAACCAACAAAGCCCCTTTGCCCATGTCATCATAGTCAAATATTATTAAGTAGGATCACTAGGCCACAAATCTTAAGCTGTACATAAGCTTAAAATATTCCTGATCACTGATATCTGATATGATTCATAGTAAATTAAGCTTGTTAATATTATTATGTCCCTATCTAATATCTGACAATTAGATTCAGTCAAAACTCAACATTTCCCCCACCTTGACTGGATATATATGGCGGTACTCTTTTCTCTGATTAACAATGTCCAACTTTTCTCACTCATCCAAGTATGAATGATATCTCAAAAGTCTTTCTGCCGCTGACTGACGAATCTTCTTATAACTAAGCAAGTCTATGCAGAATGCAATGGTTAACTCAGGCGTGTTGCCCACGATTTCACAAGCTGGATTGACCAGCTACGCTTCTACGATCCTTGAGGGTTCATTTTCACATCCCACAGTAATTTCACCAATCATCAATGAACCTGAACAAACCCCTTTGACTCCAATTACTATTCATCAAACTTCTCAATGGGTTGAGTGAGATCCTCCTACAACTCTTTCATTAACCCTTCAGGATTTGGAAGTCAAACACCTTCAAGAAACTCTTATCTGACACCAATTCACTTTGGATGAAGATCTTCTTCCTGACTTTTTGTTTGCCCTTTTTTCCATCTTCCCTTCTAAAAACCTCATTTCATCTCTACATGTGGGCAGTGTGGCTTCATTAGGTTTCGAGCTTGATTTGATGTTGGAGCTCATAAATGCATATTTTTCATCTGTACACGCTAGTGGTCCTGAAATTGCACCATTCAATATATTTGAGGCCAATCAAGCCATTATTTTTGTTAACTAAGTTTCTAGGATTTGGTGCAAACCCACTTCAGTGCATATAGATTTACACGTTCCATTGGGCCTCAAGGCTTGGGTTTCTAAAGATTGATGTATCCTGGTTTTATACTGAGAACTTTGTAAAAGCCTGGAGAAAGGGCTTCCAGAAAAGTATGTTCCACAGATGGCTCTTCTGGGCGCATGCGTTCGCTTCCCTCCTTCCTCATACCCCTCTGATACCGTGCCCTATATACACAGGGTATTAGACAAGGTGCGTTCACAGATGTTCCGCGCAAAAGTTTTCCTCCCCCAGCTTACCCTTGCCTCAAAAGTCTCCTTGCCAACTGTATTTTCCTTTCAGCGGCATTTACTCTCAAATTGAACCTTTCCCGTCTGTTCCAAAGTCCATTTCAATGGTCTTCCCCTCTGGTTCAATGGTCTTTCTTAAGCTGACAAGGCCAGCGTGCCTGGTGCCAAGATTTTTTGGATTTAGCACATCTTTGGCAGGGTTTGGATAGTCGAGATTTGTTTGAAATTCGCATTTCTCCAATTCAATCTAACTCTCCTCCCCCTCCTGAAGTAGAGTTACCTAATTTTGATGACAATGAAACACATATTTCTGAATAAAAGTGTATAGTTAATTATTTATTACTTTTCTATATTCTTAATATTATTAATGTTATTATTATTATTTTATAATCTTTATGATATGGACAAAGGAATTTAGCATGTACTCGATTCACAACCCAGCTGCCTTGATCCTTTATAGTGTATACATCTTCAGATGATTTTTCCAATACAATAAATGGACCTTTCCAAAGCAAGGCAAGCTTGTGTGCGCGGCCTGCGCTATGAGTATCACAATATACTACTAAGTCCCCTTCTTTAAATTTAGTCACCATAGCCCATTTGGTGTCATCATAGCTCTTCTGAATAGTTTTTTGACTAATTGCATTTTGATAAGCTTCCGATTGTAACTTGATTAATGTCTTCGCCAGCTGCTCAACATAATATTCTGACTAACTGCTTCAGTTGAACTGAGGACCAAATATAATAATGGAGGCAAAGATGGCTGTCTACCATACAGAAGTCAAAACGGAGAGTGTCTGGTACTGCTGTGATGTCCAATATTGTATGCAAACATGGTACACTAATAGAGGTAGCCCATTATGAAGGTGCTAAGGCTGCGTTTTTGCGTAAAATGCTGACTAGAGTGCCATTCACTCGCTCTACCATACCATTAGTTTCAGGATGGTATGGTGTTGATAACACTCCTTTGATAGATATCAATTCATTTAGCCGTTGTATCATTTGAGCAGTAAAATTTGTGCCATTATCCATCAAGATCTTCTGTGGGCATCCGTGCTTGTAAATTACAAAATCCATAATGAACTTGGCAGTAGTTAAGGCCCCAATGTCTCAGATTGCTTTTGCTTCCACCCATTTCATAAGATGGTAGATAGCAACAATTATGTATTTGTTGCCTAGGCTGCTCACAGGCAAAGGGCCAACTACAATTATTGATACAGTATGCCAAGCCCAGTTGGGTTTGATTAAACGATACTTCACATCCTACTTCATAGGTTTTGTAATTTGACAAGAATGTCATTTGTCAAGTACATCTTGGATATTGAATCGCATTGAATCCCAGTAGTAATTTGACCAAATTAATTCTAGCATCTTAGTTAATCCTCCATGCCCCATGGCCTTGTGTGCTTGTGTAATAATTTCCATTCAGTCAAAAGGTTTTGAGAAAATTTGACGCTGACCATCAGGCCTGAGCTTGTATAAAACTACATTCCAATATTTAGTGTCAGTTAATGCTTTTTGATTGCCTTTTTCACTTCAGTTGGCTCGTCCTCATATTTCTAATTAGTCATCTTTTCATGGAGTTCATCAGATAAACTTCTCAGGACAGCTACAATGGGAAGTCTTGATAATCCATCTGCATTTTGATGGGCTGCCCCAGCTCTATGGATAATTTCATAATCATAAGCTTGTAATTTTAAAACCCAGCGGGCTAAGCGTCCTTTAGGTTTCTTGAAGTTTGGAGCCATCTTAACAAGCTGTGTTACGTTACTACTTGAAACTTGGTACCATGAATGTAAACTCGAAATTGTTTACATGCGTAGATTATGGCTAAACACTCTCGTTCAGTCACTGTATAATTGTGCTCATGCTTATTCAGCGTTCTGCTGCAATAAGCGACCGGATGCTCCTCCTCATCCTCCCCAATCTGAGATAGCACACCCCCGATTGCAGTCAATGAGGCATCAGTTTGTATGATAAAAGGCCTAGTGAAAGCTGGATATTAAAGGATAGGCGCTGAACTCATTCTGGTTTTCAAAGCCTCAAAGACTTGTTGGCATTCTTCTGCCCAGCAAAATCGAACTCCTCCTTGCAGCAAATGAAATAGGGGCTCAGCAATCCTTGCAAACCCTTCTACAAATCTTTGATAATACCCTACCATGCCTAAGAACACTTAAACATTCCTCATACTCGTTGGAGCTTGCATCTTGTTAATTGCCTCCACCTTTTGAGGTTGAGGCTGCAAGCCCTTGGAATCAATGATGAACCCAAGGTATTCCAATTGTTCTTTAAAGAACTGACATTTCTAGGTTTTATCTTCAAATTAGCCTTTAATAGTCGTTCAAACACTTGTTCAAGGTGCTCCAAATGTTCAGAAAATGTTCGTGAGAAGACATTGATATCATCCAAGTAAACCAGTACACAGGATAATTTAAGATCTCATAAAATTGTTTCCATCGCTCTTTGAAAAGTTGCTGGCGCATTGCACAGCCCCTGTGGCATGCGCGTTGGTTGAAATAGTCCTTGAGTAGCAATCATTGCACACTTCTCCTGTTCCTCTTAGGCAATTCAATTTGCCAATATCTGGAGATAAGGTCCATGGCAGTAAAGTATTTCGCTCCCCCAGACGATCCAAAGCATCATCAATTCTAGGCAAAGGATAAAAATCCTTTTTTGTGATGGCATTAAGCGTCATTAATCAATCATGACTCAATTGCTGCCATCTTTTTTCTTTACAATTAAAATTTGGACTGGCCCAAGGGATTCTTGATGGCACTACCATTCCACTTTTTAGCAATTTTTCTAACTCTTCACCAACTATTTTGTCACTAGCCCTAGAGCGCCAAATTGGCCTCATTCTAATAGGTGCGTGGTCCCCAGTGTCAACAAAATGCTGGACTCACTTTGCACAACCTAGATCTTGATCATTTTTGGTTAAAATTTTGGAATATTTTTCAAACAACTCTAGTGCTTAATCCTTCTGTTGTTCTGATAATCTGGTAAACGATTCTTAAGGGATCACAGTATGTGCCCCAAGGGTTTCATTTGGTAAGCCTAGCTCGGATAAATTGCCAAATTTGATAGCTGATTTTAATTCATCCTTTGGTAACAGATGCACGAATGCAACCACTTGAAATTTCTTGACTTTAATAGTTCGTTTTGTTAGATTGGCTAATAGGACATCAATTTCACCGTGTCCTGGTATAAGTATTCCAGGTGCTACGCAAGGTTCCATAAGAGAGCAATGCCATGGGGGACATAACCTCACCATATAGTCCCTCTGGAATATCCAGCGTGGTCCCAGTCTTCATAACTAGTTGATGGCCTGGAGCTATACTTGCACCTTTATTAACACGTAGGGGTATTCCTTTTTTTATTACTAGATGGTCCCAACCTGAGGGGGATTCATCGATGTTTATTGAATTACGCCTGGGCTCCTAAGAGCCTGACGCGAGGGAAGGGGAGGGAGGAGGCATCGAGAAAGGGAGGGGGTTTTGCGCGCCAGAGCCGTGCTGCAGTGACAACTGAGCGGGGGAGGGTTGGCGACATAGTGCAGACCTTCAGGGCCATCTCAAAGTGTACCTGAAAGCGGATGATCATGTGTGGAAGGGTCCACACCTGCTGGTCAAAGGCAGCACGAAGGAAGGAGTTATGGATGGTCCAGATGGCTGTGGCATAGGCGAGGACATGGAGGGGTCGGTGGCAACCAGGCAATGTCTGCTCAAACATGAGGTCTTGCACAGGGTGTCCAGACCAGAGCTGAGCATGGAGGAGCGCGCGGGCCTTTGGCCAAAATGCGGCGACACCTGGACAGGTGAGAAAAAGATGGAGGTGGGAGTCAATAGGCTCCACACAGCGTGGGCAGCTTCGGTGCTGGAAGGTAGGGCCAGTCCAGTCCCCTGTCCTGTATGAACAGTGGAGCACCATCCATAAGGTGTTGGACACCTTTGCTGACAGGATGGGGTGATAGACGTCCTTCCACAATTCCTTAAGGTCAAATCTCACGGAGGGAGGGAGGAGCTCAAGGAGTCTTGGGCGGATGGGAGGACGATCTTGGGGGTGAGGCGAGTTGTGACAACTTGTCCATTGTGCACAATTGCATGGCGACGGGGGCTGAGGCCAGGGCCTTCCCTTATGTATGGGAAGGCATGGTGGATCCGCGCGCCTACTCGTTTCAGGGCAAGAAGAGCCTGGTTCCAGTAGGGGGATGAGGATGGTTTTAGGCGATGGCCTGGGTAGTTTGTGAGCCACTCCCCTAATGAGGTCAGAGATGCTCTAGGAAGACCCAGGGCTGCTGACACTGACTGGCGGAGGGCGGGCGCCCATTGGGGCATGGGGGTCGCGTCCCAGCAGACAATCGGCCATAGGAACTTCAGGAAGATTGTGGTGGCGCGGGATCGCGTGTCCGAAGCCCTAGGCCCCCTTCATTGCAGGGTTGGGAAATGGTTGAGAGGGCTATTGGTGGATGGTTTGAGCCCCAGATCCAACAGCGGAGGAGTACATTGAGCCGCATATAAAAGGCATCTGTGAATGGGCAGACGTGCGCTAGGAACCAGACTTTGGAGAGGAGGAACACATTGGCCATCAGAGCTCAACCCTGGGGGTGATGTGCCGCCGGTTCCAGCTGGCAATCCTGGAGTTAACTGCTGCGAGGAGCAAGTCCTCATTGTCTTTTAGCGCAACTCCTTGTTGGTTGGTGAGAACGCCCAGGTGACGGAAGGTACCGCGCTCAGGTTCAATACCAAATGGTGGGGGAAGGTGGGGGAGCCGACCTGTACAACTGTTGTCTTGGAGGTGTTGACCATGGCGTTGGACGCCTTGGTGTACCTCTCATTGTCACAGCAGCGAGGGCAACATCCCCAGGGCAGCCAAATGCAATGGCAGTGTCATCTGCAAATGCCATGGTGCATGTGGGGGCTTTACCTATAGCCAGAATCCCTGTTAGCTTGTCCTGTAAGGAGGCCAAGAGGGGGTCAAGGGTGATGTTAAAAAGGATAGGGCTCAGGGGTCCCCTTGCCGGAGACCTTGTCCAATGGTACTGCCACTGTAAAACCCATTGGCGCCAGGACTCTGGTGTGGAGCTGGTCATAGAGCGCTGATATCAAGCGCCTAGCTGCAGGTGGGAGATGGAAGCGGGCCAGGGAAGCATCAATATACTTCCAGGCTACCCGATCATATGCTTTCTCCATATCCAGGAGAGCCACAAAGCCATTTACCTTATGAGAGTTAGCAGTCAAAGTCACGTGAAGGTCATTATAGTTGTCCCATAACGACCTCCCCCGGAATAAAACCGTGCTGGGATGGGGAGAGGCGAGGCGACACCCATTTGGTGATGCGGTTGGCCAGAAGCTTCATGAAGAGCTTGTGGTCTGTGTTGATCAACGCTATGGGGCGCCAGTTCGCCAGGTTCTCACGGTCTGACTTCTTGTGAATGAGGGTCGTGATTGAGCCTCTGGAGTCGAGGAGGACCTTGCCATTCACCAAGAGTGCAGCGAAGAGGTCGCGGAGGGTTCTGGCTATCACTGCAGGTTCCAGAAGGTACACCTCGAAGGGTATTCCATCTGGGCCTGGAGCTTTAAGCCGTGGGGATTTCAGAAGGGTTTCCATCACCTCCTGGATGGAAATAGGCGCCAGTAGAGCCTCATCAGCCCGTGGTTCAATGGGCGGCTCTGGAGCCCGCCACAGGAAGTCTTGGATGTCCGATGGGTCCACCTGGGTGGCATGGAAGAGGCTGGAGTAGAAGCGGTGTAGTTCCTGCGTGATTTCCTCCTTATCTGAAGTGGTTGTAGTGCCAATCTTCAGTGCAGTAACATCCTGCGCTGTTGACCGGGCTTTCTGTTTCTGAAAGAAGAAGCGGGTGGGGCGTTCCCATTGAGCATAGTAACGAGATGTTGTAAATTTTGCTGCCCGTTCTTCCTGCAGTGTGAGCTCCAAGCGGAGTGCTTCCTGCGCCGCTTCCCAGTCTTCCAACCATCTGGGAGAGGACGAAGGCTGGCAGTTTCGCTCCAGATGTCTGATTCTGGCTTCCGCCCTTTTGACTCTGGCGCGAGCTGCAGTCATCTGGGCTTTGGCACAGTTGTAAGCAACGCGGGTGATGCCCTCCTTGGTCACCGCCCATCTAGCCTTGTGGTCAAGAAGGTGGGGTGGGGGGAGGTGAGAGTCTCCCGGATGGTCATAGACAGCTTCTCCTTAGTGAAGGGGTTGTTGAGAAGAGCTGGGGCAACCCTAGGCCAGAACCTACGCGACGGTCTAAGTGTGGTGGTGAGGACAACGGTGAGTGACCTGTGATCACTCAGATGGTTGTCACGAGAGATGGGAGAGGAGACGCGGCCAATTAGCAGGGGGCCAATCAGTGCCATATCTATGCGTGACGCTGACTTGAAAGCTCCTCCATCATACTGGATCCTAGTCATGCAACCTAGGCCAGACGCGGAGGGTGGAAGCGCATCTATAAAGCCACTCAGGCGAAGGAAATCCTGGAGGCGACTTGATCCAGGGCGTTCCTTTGCTGCAGGGGGTAAGAGTCACGGACGCGACTTATGGTTGTGTTGAAATCTCCTAAGAGGACTGTATTCCGTGAGAGATTGAGTTGGACGAGCTCTTCCAAGAGCCAATTTTGCTCCTGACCTGCATTAGGCAGGTAGATGCTTGCAGCGAAGAAGGAGAAGTCAGGAGTGGTGAGTTTGGCCAGTATGAGGTGGCCACCTAGATATTGTGAAAAAGAATGGGTTTTAACCTGGGGATTCAAAACAATAAGGGCGGCATGGTTTGTCCAGAAGGAGTTGCCTCCAAAATGTTCATTCCATGCAGATTGTTCGTGGGGGAGGATATGGGGCTCCTGGAAAGCAGCGATATCAATTTGTGCTGACCTGAAGTTTCGGAGGAGGCGGGCTCTCCGCTTAAAGTCCCGCAACCCATTTGCGTTGATGGATTGCAGGGCCAGGGTGTTGCCATGGGGACTCATAGCTGTTCCCCTCCATGTCCTGGGGGTTGCCAGCGCTTAAACCTGCTGCTGTGAGGCGGCTAGTTTTGAGTCCTTTAGCTTGACTATTAGCTGCAATCCGTGAGGAGCGTCGAGGGTTCTGAGGGGAAGGAGAGGGGGGGGGGGCGGAGGACCCAGTAAGCCAGCCTAGGATGCTGCCCCCGCTCCGTTGCAGGGGAAGGACCTGAGGGCGCTCAATGGTGACCTCCGCGGTGTCCCCATTTGATGAGTCTGAGTCCATATTCACTTCCTCCAACACTGCAAAGGATCCGTGCGAAATGGACTGTGGGGTTGGGGTAGGACTCTTTGAGGTGGCACTTCTACCACAGGCCGCGGGTTGCCAGTCCATGCTGGTGGGCATAGCTCCATTGGGAGCTGAGGGTTGATGCAATAAATCGCTGGTGGAGGTTAGTGGGGGTGCCGCGGAGCCCTGAGTGGGGGTGGCTGACGAGGGGCACCCTATGGGAGATGCCTTGCGCTTGGTGAGAGAGGGAGTTGACTCTGGGAGATTGGAGGGGGTACCCACTGGAAGGGGGGCATGAGCGCGAAGGTATCCCATACCAATAGTGGGGTTAGCTGTTTCAACTGCTAGGCGTAAGGCCTCAGGGGACAGGTCTTGAACGGGAACCCATTGTGTGGGTTGTGAAATTGCTGCTGCGGCCACGTGGGATAGTTTTTGGCCTGGTTTAGGCCCCTGGGTGGTGGCTAAGAGGGCTTGTTTTTGAGCTGTGCAGCCACTATACAAGTGTCCAAGGGCGTTACACCATGAACACCGGTGGCGCGCCTGATCAGGGTTGACAAAAAAGATCTCAGGGCATGCCCCAACTACCGCCACACGAGGAATAACCTCAATGTTGCGGGATACAGTGGGGGAGGGGATGAACGACGCCCTAGCAGTGCGAGCTCTTTGAGTGGGAGCATAGTAAGAGGGGACGCTAAAGTCCACTGAAAGAACAGACTTAAACTCCATTAAACCACGATGAAGCGCCAGTTCAAGAGACTCAGGATCAACAGTCGTTGGTAGGTTGGAAAAAGTAACCCATGAAATTTTCTCCAGGTGAGAGCGTGTGCGGGAGATGCGAAGAGATCCACGTGGAATAATGACCTGGAGGGTGGCAGCATGGTCAGCAAGGGCAGCTTCAGTGAAGCCCACATCGATGTAGTGGCCCTCCACTGATTCATGGATGGTGGTGTTAATTGGGAATGTCTCCGCAATTGCTGCAAAGTATGAGAAGTAATCCTCTGTATAGAATTCAACAGGGTTATGCCCATAATAAAGGCGAATTGCATGGGAGAGGGTTGAGCGAGGTAGAGCTTTTTGCGCTCTAGTTTCAGCCCATTTCTTCTTAACATCAACAATAAATGCCACTTCACGGGGATCAGCTTTGGGTAGCGTTGGTGCCAGAGGTTTTTGCCACGCCCCAGTGGCTCTTTTGGTATGTTTGTGTTTGCTTTGGGCTGCAATTGCAGGCTGAGTGTGAGATGGTGGTTTGAACAAGTTTGTGGAGTTCCCTTGTTGCTGGAATGTTACAGCAGTTGCTGGCATCATATTAAATTGAGGGGCAGATTGTTGGGCCTCGCTAAATTGGGGAGGTCCATCCAGATTGGAATTAACTCCAGCCAATTGGGAGGAGGGCGATGTTTCATCACCATCCCAATCTATTTGGGTAAATTCAGCCTGAGTATTTGCTGTGATTTCGTGGGCAAAACTCACTGGCTGATTGGTGAATTGGTCGTTTTCAGCATATGGAGATAAAGTGCCGACTTGAGAAGTGCCAATTATGGCGTTTAAATGGGACGGGTGAGATTGGAACTGGTGTGAAGTTCCAAAATCCGAACCATTTGAACCCCATTGGGAAGAGTAGATTGTCCCAATTTGGTGCTTAGTGAACCAGAATGTGTGGCTAATCCAACCTTACATCTGAGAGTTTGGGTGCCAGGTAGCTGGGTATCGCCCCTCATGGAGGGAGCCAGAAACACGGCGTCAGCAATAATAGATGGGGATGAATTAGCTGACACAATGGGGGAGGTGAATGCCTGGATGGGCTGAGTTGCATTCAACTGAGCAGGCGCCATTAAAACAGTGTGGGTAATGGCCTCCTTGGTTGGAGGGGCCCGGCGGGTTGGTGGGAGGCAGCGCACACAGAGCTGTTAGGCGTGCAGGTTGCAGAAGTGCGATCAGGTGAACTGGCGCTAGTTGAAGTAGCTCCAGGTTGGGGGGTGGTGCCTGCTTTCATGGCTGCTGCTTGAGAGCGGGTGATTCTGGTTGACCCTGAGGTGGGTAACCGAGGGTTGCTTCGTTTGAGGGGTGGTGCTGGCTCGTTTAGCATAGCCTGCGGGTTCTTTTGCGGGGTTTCCCGCCGTATTTGCTAATAGTTTTTGTAAATCTCTTTAGTGGAGCTATATTTCTAGCTGAATTGATTTTCGAAAAGTGATGCTTAGCAGAAAGAGATTCATAGGGGTATTCCTTGATTTTCATTTATAGCATTTGGCATAGAACGGCTTCAATTTCCTTGTTGAATATATCCTATTGGTATTATTCCATCAGCATAAGATATATTAATAAAGTTTTGATGACAGCTCGCAGGCTTCATATTGTCACAAGAGTATAAATTGGAAGTGATAGACCTAATATTGTTAAGACATTTTCTTTAAAATCGCATGAGATTCCATAGGTCCTTAAAAAACTTGTTCCAATTAAGATGTCATAATTGGTGTTTGGAAGCACTATTGTGGGTGCTGCTACTACTAAAGCTCCAAATTGCAGTGGAAAGGCGCTATATGCTCCTTCACTATTAGTGCTGTTGAGACTCGCGGTTTCATACTCCTTATGATGGTCAATGTCTGGTGCAATTTTCAGTTTCATCACCAACTTTGTGGAAACAATGTTCATAGGTGCTCCGCTATCAAAAATAGCAACAACTTTGACCTTATTGACCAGAATATCCATATAAGTGCACTCAGAGTAGTAGGAATTGATAGAATTTATAAAGTGAATATGTGAAAAATCCAAAGAATTAAGAGTATTCTTCAGAGTATTTCAATGCTAGACATTCATGGATGAATTTGTCAATTGGCATTGCTATATTGACCCCTTTCAGACTTGGAGCATCAGATGCATTACTTGGACCTTCTGCTGGAATATTTTCAATTATCTGTTGTACATACAGTTTAGCTACTACTTCAGAGGCCTCAGGCATGACAACCTTACTCTGAGATCAGGTTACTGCATGTACATTTGTAGAATCTTCATTAGGTACTATAATAGAATTTGTTTCATCATTAAGCAAGGCCCCATGGCCTGCGTTTTCTTGTCAATCAGGTGGGACTAGTTTTTCCGGCACAATAGAGAATCCAGCATCTATTGTGCTTGCTCTTTTCCCTTCTACTGTAAATTATTAGGAAGGACCACATTGACATTGCGTTGACGGCATCAAGAGGCAAAGTGCCCTTTGCGGTTACATTTATAGAAGGTAATATCATTCATTGAGCATGTAGGCTTGGTATCTGAGTTCTGTTCAGTTTTCACAGGTGAATCAATTTCAATCTTCTTATTGACTTCAATGAGTTTCCCCACAGAGGCAGGTCCTGATTTGTACCCAGTATTTGGAGGACCATAATTCTGTGAACATCTACAAAAATAGTCAACTAGTTCAGATGTTGTAAGATTTTGTATGAAGGCAGGCATTAAAACGTTTGATAAATTTTGGTAAGGTTGTACCACATGTTCTAATGCAATCTTAGCGTCAAAGTCAACCATAGCCTTGGCGCCTAAGAGAACTTGCACTTCATGATAGAATAATCCACAAATTCATCAATGGCTTCATCTTTTTTAAATTGAATATTCATAAATTTAGATTTTCTTGTAGACATTTGTTCTGGACCTCCAAATTTGTAAAGCACAGCCTCTTTGACTTCAGCGTAAGTTGGATTTTCATTGATATGGGGCATAATTAACTCAATGCTCCACTGGTCCAAGCAGTTAATCATAGTAGCTGCTCGATTGCAATTGCTGGCCCCATACATAGCTAATTCAAAACGTTTGATAAAGGTGGTGATACTTCCATTTTTGTCAAATATAGGCAGGTTCGCTGGCTTGTAATTATTGCTTTCCCGCCCTGAGTTATCAGAATTGCTTCTTTGTTGACTCAGGCCAGATGCACTAGGGCGTTGAGGCACTGAATCACGGCTGGAGGAACTTGGGTTAGCCAAAGCAACCATTCTACTGGGCATCTGCTGACGTGGTACTGCATCTACTTCAGTGACTACTTCCAATGCTTCATCTTCATAGTATTCAGAAGCATTTCCAGTTGAATGGTTTGTAGCACATTGGCAACGCCCATCATCCAAGTTTCAGATCTGCTCATTAATTTCATTCTCCCAATTAACACAATTTTGAATCTTTAACTTTAACTTCACAATTTCCTCATTCAAAGTGGTGGTTTGCAATTGCAAATTGGAAATCACTTGGTCTTTTCCTTAATTGTCTTCTTACACTGATTCACTTCTCCATGCAGAAGATTATTTGACTCATTAATATTGGTGACCTCCTCATTAATATTATTAATCTGACATTGAGATGATCAATGGAATTTTGAATTTTTTCATTTTCTGCCCGTTGGCCTTCAAATTGTGTTTGCCAATAATTAATTTTTTCAGTATACTCATCCTTCATCTGCGAAATTTGGGCACACAGTCATCGATACTGATTACAAACTTCATCATTAGTATTTAACTGTGCCTCTTGAGCTTCGTGATTAAGCCTCATGAACTCTGAAACATTAATTGAAGTTTGTGTGATGTTGTTGACCCAAGTTTCAGTAATTCCTCTTTCTTCTAAGAATTTGCCAAAGATAGGATGTAATCTATCATTTAGCTCTTGTGCTAATTCTGCCACTCTGTCATTAGCCCAAGTAGCTAGATTATAATTCACTTCCAAGCTAGAACGGATTTCAGCAAAGTTGGCCTCTAAATGCTCATTTAAAATTTGGGCCGCCTGGCTGGAGTTTTGTGAGAAGTTAACCAACTCAGAAATGGCTGCATGATGGCGAGCAATTGTCATCTGAGAATTTCTAGAGGTGGGATGTACAAATTCAATTAGGTATTGGGCAATATTCTCTATCCCAATTAAATTATTTCTGACTTGAGCTACACTCAATTGATGATGAGCTAGATATCTCATCCACAGCACATCTTGCTGTTGTTGATGATAGAAAGGATTACTGCTGTTGTCCGCAGGCCCTTGTCCCATTTGGTATCCTCTTAACAACTGATGCTCAAGTCGTTCAAGTTCTTCATGTGAAATGGGCTCATCAGGGTAAGTAATGATAGGTACATTGTTCAAATTAATTTGAGACACAGTCATTTCTGTATTCCCATTAGGTCCAGCAATAGTTCTAAATAATTGATTGGGACTACTTCCATACTCGCCGCAATCACCATCTGCATTCCCAGCCATGAACGCCACTTGTTGAATTTTTGGTATTTTGAGAGTGACTGGTTCTTCTTATAAGGTAAGATGGAGTTTTGAACATCTATTGTATGAAGACAACAGACCAGACGGTGACTATGATTAATATATAACTCCTTGGTAATTCTACTGGAAGTTGTATTATCCTGTCATTACTTAGACGATGATATGCTTCCCTGATCTTCCTGAGCCTAAGTAAATCATTGACGTAACACAATGTAAAGTATTAGTATGAAAGCTTATAAATTAAATTATAAAACTGTAGGAATATTTTGTTGTTTTATTAGTAATAACTTGGGATAATTTATAGGGTTCAATGTTCACCACATCTTACCCATGAAACCTCAATTTCAATGGCACTTGGCCAGAGAAAGTAATGGGTTCATTTGAGGGTCTACAATCCATTTAATTTGAAACATCCCAATCATCTCAGAGTTGGTCTCAAACTCGGAAATATATTCAGGACAACATTTCTAACGCGTCTGTAAATAGCTGAACTGATACTTATCTTAAGCAATTGGCAGCACATACCAAGGAAATTCGTACCACTAATTAATAATTAATTTATTTGAAAACTTGATCAACATTAAAAACTAATTTTGACATAAACCAACAAAGCTCACATGCCCAGGTTATTTAGGTGGCTACTATAGGTCCAACTAAACCAACAAAGCCCCTGTGCCCATGTCATCATAGTCAAATATTATTAAGTAGAATCACTAGGCACAAATCTTAAGCTGTACATAAGCTTAAAATATTCCTGATCACTGATATCTGATATGATTCTAATAAATTAAGCTTGTTAACATTATTATTTCCCTATCTAATATCTGACAATTAGATTTAGTCAACAACTTAACACTTGTCATGAAGGATGGCTACGCTACCCCACCCAGAAAATTTTAGGAGTTTCTTTCCTGGACCATGCCCTCCACACAGAAGCTTTGTGTAGTTTTTGAGAACAAATACTTCCTGAAGAAATTTTTGACCACACTCTCTCAGTTGGTTGCGCATCTTCATCCCCTTATGGGGCGAACGTTTTGTTCAAATGGAAGGAGGATTGTCAATTCGCGTTTGAGGCAATCAAGGAGATTTTTATGACACTGAAGTTCATCAATAATTACAATTCCTCCATGCCTTTTTTGTGGCCTACAATGCCTTGGCGGTAGCCATGGGAGTGGTCCTGCTGCAGGAGCACAAGAGGGTAGAACATCACATTGCTTAGTTCTCCCAGATGTTTTGTCCATGGAGCAATTGTGAATCATATATGACAAGGAGCTCGCTATGTTTTCATGGTTGCTGATCCACTGGCAATACCTTCTTCAAGGTGCGCACCATGAAGTGGTTGTACAGATGGACCATCAGGCTCTAATGTACTTTTTTTGCTGCAGAAATTGGATCATCTTTAGGCTCAGAAGTTACAGGACCTGTGCATCTTTAATATAAGTACAAATTTCTAAAAGGGGCGTTAAACATTCTCCCTGATCTACTGAGCAATAACTCTTCCCTGAGTCCAATGGAGGAGATACACAGGGGATGGCAATGATGTTTCCTCTCACCCAAACTCTTGCCATTGCTCCTCCTGCAATCCCTAGGGCTGGCTGAGCGCCATATGTGTCATTTGTATCTTAGGTTCTTGTGGGTCAGACCTCCTTCTTAAAGATGCTGGAGTTGTTTGATTAGTTGGGTATGTGAGTCACAAGAGTACTCATTAATTGATAGTGGAGGACCAGCTTTTGTTCCATGGCAAGGTTTGGGTGTCTCCCCAACTCTAGAATGAAGTAACCTAGGCTTACCATGATCCCCCAGAAGTGGGCCACCTGAGCACAAAAAAGACTAAGTCTGATAAAGTGGACGTTAAACTGGCAGTGCATCTCCAAGGATCTGTTGATGTGGATCATCAAATTGCATGACATGTCTCGGTGTAACAGTTCTCTTGACTACCGCTGAAGTCTGAAAATGGGATCAAAGCTGAAAATTAGCAGAGAGGTCAAAAAATAAAAAAAAGATATAGAGTATATAGACTACTTTATTGTGATAGAAAGCGTTTATATATAGGTTGTGTGGGGTCATGGTGCCTAAGGGACCTTAGTGGCCCCATAGAATCTGTAACGGGTGGTTATATGCCAATATGCCACGAAGGAATTGGGTAGTAAGAGCCATGTTGCTAACCACACTAGGGACAGGCCCGCAGAAGCCCATCCCTGACCCTCCCACCATGTCTTGTCATTGCCACATATTCCTGCACCACTGTTCCCATGACGCTGCACATCAACAGCAGGGTCTGGCTCCATGAGAGGGCTGAGAATGACGCCAACGCCACGCCAAGCTCACTAGTTGAGCTCATCACTTGGATACAATAATATAATTTTAATAAAATGAGATTTATAATAGCAAGCGATTTATTTGAATTTCCTGATTCCTCTTAGAATACAAAGCTGGCCATTCATGCCCCAAACAATCACTAATAAATAGAACTCTGCTAGTCTTGTAATAAGCTCCCTCTCCTACGCTAGGCTCTCTCAAACACCATCTAACTTTATTGGGCGGGTTCATGCCAATATGCCACAAAGGAATTGGTAGTAAGAGCCATGTTGCTGACCACACTAGGGACAGGCCCGCAGAAGCCCATCCCTGACCCTCCCGCCATGTCTCGTTATTGCCACATATTCCCACACCACTGTCCCCATGATGCTGCACATTAACAGCAGGGTCTGGCTCTAAGAGAGGGCCGATAATGATGTCAACTCCATGCCAAGCTCACTGGTGAGCTTATAACTTCAATCTGATACTATAATTTAATAAATTAATCTTTTTATAATAGCAAGCGACCTTTATTAAATTTCCTAATTTTTCATAGAAGATACAACTGGCCATTCAGGGCCAAATCATTCCCTAATAAATAGCAATTTGCTAGTATTGTAATAAGATCCCTCCTATGCTAGGCTCTCTCAAACACCATACAGCACATTGCTCATGAAGACTCTACATCCTACTAGATCATCATCCACGTCATTTGTAAGCCCAACATCATATTTTCTTGGATGCATTTTGGTTTTGGAATGTTGAATCTCACCAACTACGACTTCCTTGACTTTGAGGCCCTTCCTATAAGAGCAATATTTGAATTGAGAGCCGCCTGATCTGAAGCAATGTACAGATCAGGTGCAGCCTGATATGTTACACCAACACATTGCCTGCAAGACTTCTCGTCCCACCGGATCATCATCCACGCTGTTTGTAACCATGACGTCATATTCTCTCAGATGCACCTCAGTCTTGGAACGTCAAATCTCTCACCTTCAATACCACAAACCCCATCTGAAACACCACCAACTCCAACTTCCTCTGAATCATCCTCCAACACTTCCCTCCTATTTAAGGCCCTTCCTATCAAAGCAGTGTGCGGATCAAGTGCAGCCTGATCTGAAACAATGTTTGGATCAAGTGCAGCCTGATCCGTTACATCACCCCCCTGTGAGGCCCAAAACTCCTGGACCTTCCTTGGGCATTGCGCGCAGTTTCCCATCATCTGCCACATTGCCTCCTCCACCAGGTACCCTTTTCACTTCACCAGCAATTGCTGCGGCCCTTCACCCATCTCACATCCAATATCTTCTCCACCTCATATTCCTGAACATTTTCTTCCCCAGGGTTTAATGGTCCTGGTCAATCCAGACCCTTTCCTTTGAACGCCCGTAATTGGGAAGCATGAATTACCAGATGGCCCTTAGAACCTTCTGGCAATCCAAATTTGAAAGTAACCTGATTATTAGCTCAAATGATCTGGTATGACCCAAAAACTTTGGTCCCAGCTTGTGACTCTTAACCAAAACAGCATAGTTCTTAGCTGCCACCAATGCCCAGTCCCCAGGCTCAAAATCTGGATCTGGCGCTCTTTGTCAATCTGCCTGATGCTTCTGCCGAGCCACTGCTTGCTCCAAATTCTCTTGTAGCCTCTTCCTGATATCTGCCATGGTACGCAACATCTCATATGCCCCCTGACACACTCCACCCATGGATCCCCCACTCAATCTGGGATTTAGACCATGATTTGCAAAAATGGAGTCATTCCCATTGATGATTGACAATGATTGTTATAAGCGAATTGGGCCAACTGAACCCATGGAACCCAGTCATCCTTCCAATCAGAGATGTAACACCGGATATACTGCTCAAGTATCTGATTATTCTCTCCATCTGTCCATCAGATTGGGGATGGTACACTGAGGACCGACCAGGCCTGAATTCCAAATTTCTTAGCAAACTAGACCAGAATTTTGAGACAAACTGTGGACCACGGTCCAAAACAATTTTCTCATATAATCCATGCCAGGAGAATACTTCATTAATGAAAATCCTTACTTCATCCTTTGCCAAAAAACTCCCTGTACATGGGAAAAACACGGCATATTTGGACAATCTAAACATGACCACCATAACCGCATCCTTCCCCTGCACCCTCGTGAAGACCTGTAATGTCAATGCTAATTGAACTCCATGGTGCACGTGGTATCTCAGTGGGGTTAACTTACCCAATGGAGGTTTCCTCAAGAATTTCGATATTGCACATACTAAACACTCCCTCACATACTTCCTGAGATCCTTCCACAGGCCCAGCCACAAATAGTCCCATCACATCAAATCCACCATCTTCTCCGCTCCCAGATGACCCTCCAATGGATTATTATAAGAGACCTGAATTACCTCCCATTGTAATGATGGATTTGGCAACCACACATGAGAATCGTGATATACCACCCACGCCTCTTCATGAAGGACCAATGGCGCCCGTGTGACTGTCCTTCTCTCATCTCAGCTTTTAATCGCCATCTAAATTTTGACCTTATCTGCTTCCCGCGGACTTCCTCCCCCAAGTCACTCCCCCACCCTCAATCATCACGAATTGATCTGGTCAGACATTGTGGATTTATTAAATTCCTCCAATTCATCCTTCTTATATGCTAAGCCTGCATCCCAACTCAACCAGTCTGCTAGAATATTTGTTGAATACACCCTGTATTCTACCTGGAAATTGTATTAGAATAGCTCCACATGCCATATGGTTTGCCGCTGGTCCATCTTACTTGGTTCCTGATAATATTCCAATGCTCTATGGTCTGTTAGAACAACAAAAGGGTGTCAGGCATAGAGCAGGTGATGCTGCCATTCCTGTAAGGCCGCCATCACCGCCAGCAGTTCCTTATCATATATTGGATACTTAGTTTTGTTGGGGATCACCTTGCAGCTATAATAACACACAGGGTGTTCAAGCCCATCATCCTCCCTCCAGTAATAACACCGCACCTATGGCATAATTTGAAGCATCAGTTTATATCATAAATGGCTTCCCAGGATCCAGATGGGCCAAGACAGGCGTCATAAGTAACTTATCCTTTAATAATTTGAATGTCTGCTCCTCTTTTCTTCCCCACACGAATGGAACATCCTGCATTAGATGCATGAGAGGTAAGGCCATTTTAAATAGATTTCTCACAAACCGTCATAGGAAGTTCAATGTTTCCAAAAAAAAAACTCTGCACCTCAGTTTAATCAGTAGGGGCCTTCCATGCTCATACTGTGCACAGTTTATCTGGACATACTCCTAATTGATTCTGGAACACCACGTTGCCTAGGAACTACACCAAACTCTGATTGAATTCACACTTGGAAGGTTTTAATCCAGACCCATCTGGCCAATTGCCCCCAGAACTTCCCGAACATCTCAGACATGATCCTCTCAGGACCATTATAGCACCAAGATATCATCCATATAGGTGGCACAGCATTGATCAATCATCCCTCCAAGGACATGATTGATCATCCACTGAAACACCGCTTGGGCATTTCAAATTCTAAACGGCATCACACAAGATTGAAACACCCCCAAGTGACACTTAAACGCAGTGTATTTTTGATGTCCCAGTCTCACCAGTACCTGATTGAATGTATTCATGAGATATAACTTTGTAAAAATGGTGCAACTGGTAACCATTGGGAGAATATCCTCCACCAAAGGCATCAGATATGGATCAGGCTCAGTGACCATGTTCAGATGTCAGAAATCCACACGTGGGCATAGTTCGCCACTCACTTTTGACACCAGTAATACATGAGACATAACTGGAGACTTAGAAGATTCAATTAATCCTTTGTTCAACATTGATTTCACATGGCCCTCCAATGCTCCTTTTGCTAGTTGGTTAAGAGGGTATACCAGACTTCCCCGGGGAAGCTCCAACTCCCTCTTAAACCAGATGAAAAAGCAAAAGAACCAGTAGGGGAAAAAGGTGATTTCCCTATAGGACCAAATAAACCTACAAAGTCATGATATTTTGCCGGTAACTCTCCCTCCTTCATTCCATTAATATTTCTGAATCTATTTGAAACATCACTTCCAACCACTATCTTCCACCTCATAGGAGGCCTCGTCTGAGGATTCAAAGTAATTGTATTAAACAGCAAATCAACCTGGGGCTGGAACCAATGTCATCACCGCATCCCCAATACCACAGGATGGGCCAGATTCCTGATTGCACAAAAACCCTCTTAGAACCAAAACAGGTTCTTCTGAACAACTACCCAAGGCTCCAAACGCCATGAGGGAGCCCTCCTTGGCATATCAGCAAATAACACCTCAGGTCCCTTCAGCATTTCCAACTTCAAACTTTCTGCTGGGGCGAATTTCACATAGTATTCCTCAGCCCCTGTATCCACCAGGGCTAACACCTTCTCCATATGACCTTGCAAATATAACTCCACTGGAATATATAACTGAGGATAAAGTGAAGAAGTAGATTAAGTTTTCAAACCATTCTCAGATTGCAAATCCGTAGGTAAGGTAGGTTTGGGACCATTATCCCTCCCATGTCCCTGACCTCCTGTTCTCCATGACTCCTCAACTTTTCCTTGGCGAAACCCTCCATGGATAATTCCAAAATTTCTGGGTAAACCCTGCTTCCCTCCTTGACCTCTATGAACCACTGCAAGCGACTGGCCCCTTCCTGGAGACATAGAATCCTCCCACCTGTCTCATGCCAAGGAAAATGTTTCTCAACTTGCCCCTCAACATGATTTCCTCAGCCAACGTACCCTGAACTTTGGCAGCCGCCATAGCTGCCAACATATCCACTTGCAACCCCTGCCAAAGCATTTGCGATGAATGCAAATCTGACACTTGTGCTGCTTTTGCTAAAGGTCAAAAAATCTGCACATATTCTTCAACCGATACATGCCCCTGGCTCACCATCAACAAAGCTGACCACGCCTCATCCTGCACCTCATATGGACAGGTGGCCCGATTGATCTAATCTACACACTCATCCATGGAACCTGGAAGACGACCTTGCTCCTCAATCAGTTCTTGCACCCACACCTTCAGGTATGATGGTAATGCCCTTATAATTTGTGCAATCTGCAGTGAGAAAGAGGACTCTCCTCCTGTTACTTGAGCCAACCGCGCCTGAAACTGAACTCATGACACCACCTGATGAATTTTATCCAAAGCTTTCATGAGCAATGGTGCCCAACCTTTTGGAGATTTAGATAAAACATGGCTCTCCACCACCTCCATGGGTCTCACACCACATACCCAAACCACCTCTCTTATCATGAATGTTAATGAGAAACTCACCATCGCCTTTGTCAAGACATGGCGATACCATCCCTCCACTCCTGGGGCCACCACCACTTCTTGGGGCCCCCACAAGACTGACAAAAATGTATTTGAGTTTTGTCTAATGTAATGGGTGTGCTCACACCAATATGCCATGAAGGAGTTTGAGTAGTAAGAGCCGTGTTGCTGACCACACTAGGGACAGGCCTGCAGAAGCCCATCCCCTGAACCCTCTCACTATAGCTCATCATTGCCACGTATTCCCGCACCACTGTTCCCATGACGCTGCACATCAACAGAAGGGTCTGGCTCCATGAGAGGGCTGAGAATGACGCCAACGCCACGCCAAGATCACTAGTAAAGCTCAGCACATGGATACAGTATTATAATTTTAATAAAATAAGATTTATAATGCCCAGTGGTTTATTTGAATTTACTGATTCCTCATAGAAGACAAAACTGGCCATTCAGGCCCCAACCATCATTTAATAAATAGCACACTGCTAGTCTTGTAATAAACTCACTCTCCTACACTAGGCTCTCTCAAACACCATCCAACACATCGCTTGCAAAGACTTCTCATCCCACCAGATCATTATCCATGCCGTTAATAACCCCAACATCATATTCTCTTGGATGAATCTTAGTCTCAGAATATCAAATCTCTCACCCTCAATCCCACAACTCCCCATCTGACTCACCACCAACTATGACTTCCTAAAATCCTCCAACACTTCTCTCCTTTTTAAGGCCCTTCCTATCAAAGCAATGTGTGGATCAAGTGAAGCCTGATCTGTTACAGAATCAAAATCTTTTACTGCCTTATGGATTGATTGCCTAAAGAGCGCCCTCATTATACTGCATCATCTTTATGACTGCGGCAGTGAGGGCGGCGCCTCTCAAGATTTGGGAATCAGGAAGGGATTTCTGAAGGCTATTCCATTGATTCTCATAAGCATGATGCTTCCTGATTGAATATAGTTTTGGCGCCTTTAGGATAAGATTCCGTTTACACTGGTTTAAAAGTCAAAAGTTCAAGGCTTAATTTGGGAGCAGGGATTTTGGCTTGCTCTTCATCTTATTTCCTGAAAACGCCCCTCTCAAAATCCTGTTATAGGGGAGTATAGAGCTGGAGGAACCAGCCATGCACCTGATTCATAACTGTCACTTGATTGAAATCAGCAATGGAGAATAAAGAGTTCACCTTGTGAATGCCCTTGTATGTCTGGACTAAAGAACGCTGAGCTTATTTTGTCAATCTCTGGGTCCATGGTGATAGAAGATAACTAGGTCACCTAATTGAAAAATGGGTAAGAAGGGTTATCTAACATTAAATTAGGATGTCTCACCTTTGGTGGTGGTGACAATGGCTTGTTTTTCTAGGACTTGAAGCTGGATAATTTCATCAGCTAAGGCCCTCATGGTTAGATTAGAGTTCTCAGGAGTAGAGCTTTTGAGTAAAGAATAAATACTACTTGGATGTCGGGGAGCACATCCATTTAGAGCTAAAAAGGGATATTTTAAAGACTTGGTGGCAGCTTTTTCTATATGCAAGCAGGGCGCTGGGTAGTTAATGATTACAGCAAGCAGGGACGGAGGTGGCAATTTTCCATAAGATAGAGACAAGGGTTCCATTAACGCATTCCACCGCCCCATTAGTAGATGGGTTATAGGTGGCAGCGAAATTTTGGTTAGTGCCATAAAGCGAAGTAAGTTCTTGGGCTACCTGCGAGGCGTAATAAACCCATTTTTGAAATTAAAGTTTGTGGGCATCCATGTTTGGTAAAAACGGAATGAATAAGGAAAAAGATGTGGCTTTTGCAGTAGCAGCGGGGATAAAAAAATTAATTTGACCCATTTGGTTAGATAGTCCGTGGCTAGGAAGATTTATTTATGACCATGCAGTCCAGTGGGAAGAGGGTCTATCACATCAATGCTAACAACATTAAAGGCCACGTCAGGGTGATTATTGAGTATTTATATTAAGGACTCTCCTGGTCTTGGGATTGGCAAGTCATACAGGCCTCCAGGACCTCTTGAATGGCCTCCACCATTCAGTCCAGTAACATCATGGCTTCACCATTTGTGAGTCTTCTTAAATGCCCCATGTACCACAGTAGTATGGCCCTCTAGTATAACATCAGTTCAGAGGGAATACATAAGGGAGTCATTTCTTATTGACCCTCTTATATAGCAGCTCATCCTTGATATGAGTGTCCCAGGTCAACTTTCAGAGCTCAGCTTGGACCTCAGGCCTTTCTAAATTCCAACGTTCAAGTTGAAAAATCAGATTATACAGTTGGTCTTCCCTGGGGTCAAAGCAGTCAGCACCGGCATCCTAGAGAGGCAGTTGGCGTTTTGGGTGATCACGCCTCGTGATGAGCAATTATTAAATTATAGCTCTGCAATCTTAAGGCCCATCTTGTTAAACTGCCATCTAGGTCCTCTATCTGCTGGAGCCATCAGAGCGAGGAGTGATTGGTGACAATGGTGAAGTGGTTGCCATAGAGATAGGGCTAAAATTATTTGATTGCTAGCAAGACAGCTAGGCATTCCCGCTCAGCAATGATATAGTTTTGTGTGGCCTTACTCAGAGTCTTGCTATAATAGGCCACTGGGTGGTCAACCTAAATCATCATGTTAGGATAGAATAGCCCTGATGATGACATCGCTCACATATGTGAACAGCAAGAAGGGTTGGTCAAAACGTGTGTGTACTAAAATAGGGTTAATGAAAATAGCGGTCCTCAACGCATTATATGCCTTTTATTGTTATAGCTGCTATTCAAAGGGCACGTTCTTCTGTAGGAGATAATGTATAGGCATCAGATAGATTAGCAAACTGAGGGATAAGCTGATGATAATAACCCACCATGACAAGGAATACCTGAATATCCTTTATAGCTCTGGGAGCATGACATCTTTTCTATGGCGTCACCTTTGTATGGTATGGGCTGGATAACCTCCTTTGAGACCTTGTGTCCCAGAAACTTCATTTCTGTTTGGAAGAAGGAGGAAGTCGAGTGTTTGAGCTTCTTTGAAGGCTTCCAAAGCCGATTGAAAACTTCCTAAAGATGCTCAACATTTCCAATAAAAGTTTGTTAGAAGACAGTGATCATGTCAAGGTAGACGAGGACACACAACAGCTCAAGTCACCAAGGATCCCATCCATGGCGAGTTGGAAAGTGGCTGGTGTATTACAGAGGCCCTGTGGCATCCTCGTGGGCTTGTATAGCCCTTCATTGGCTATGAGCGTGCACTTGGCTTAATCTGTGGGGTGAGCTCCATTTTCTAATATCTACTGGCAAGGTCCAATGTGAAAAGTACTGTGATCTGGCGAGCAGATGAAGTGAGTCATTATTTTAGGGCAAAGGATAACTGTACTTTTTGGTGATTTAAGTTGAGGCATTGATAGTTCATCACCACCCATTGGCTGCCATCCTTCTTCCAAATCCGCAGGAGGGGAGAGGCCCAAGGGCTGCGCAAAGGTACTAAGAGTCAAGCTTTGAGTAGTTGTCTAAGCTCCATCACCACCTGGGCTTTTTCAACCTTACTCTTTAGTAATATCAGGACTGGAAGGGGGAGCATTCCAAGTCTCCACATGATGTAGGACCCTGTTAAGTCGTCCAAAGTCATAGGTCAAGGCCGAAAATAGGTCTGTATACTCCTCCAATAATTCGTGAACTTCCCATTGTTGGTCTTCTATGAAATCCTTTCAATAGTAATGTCGACCAGGGCCATAGATGGGGGCGTCTCCAACCCAAAGTTTTAAGCTTACAAAACTACAGACATCATCAACAGCCTATACTGGTAGGAGGCGGACATAGGCAGTGGGACTGTTCAGGCCTACTACTTTGGGTCTGTCAGTAAGGTTAACCAACAGCACTGATATAGATCCGCATAAGCTGGATCTAGAATTCCCAGGCAGGTTAGCACCTCCTTGGTGGATGGATTATATAGACCTCAAATTTCCGGCAGGTATCCAAAGGGGATGTTAATATGGACTCAGGTTGTAGCGATGACTTGGGACTTTGGAGGTATGGTGGTAGCCCATGTAGATCGCCATGCCCTCTTGTCCATCAACTGTGGATGATGGCAGCTGTACTCAAGAGCCCCTTATGTGATATTTGAGCCAATCAATTTGTCCCTCATTCTCTAGTAAGCAAACTCGGGCCTTGACCTCCTTTTTAGAGTCATGGGAAATTTTAAAGACTATGAGGACCTAATGACCCAGTAGAGATAAAGACCCTCATCATAATATACTACTTATGAGTAGTTTTGAAGAAATTGAGTTCCAAGAAGTAGGTCATATTGGGGTTATCCAGAATGACTGTGGGGTATTTACGGCGATCTTTCTCAAATAAGATAGGTAGGGAAGGATAGGCCCTATAGATTTGGTACATTGTGAGCCAGCTGTGATATACTCCATATAGTGTGGCAAATCTAGTGTGATCTTATTACACACCATTAACTTAGATGATACATTGTTCATAGGGGAACAACCGTCGATTATAGTAAAAAAGGAATCTTAAGAACTCAAACATTGATGCTGGCAACCAGACTTCTTAACTGGTGAGGTAGCATGAAAAATATGGGAGATTCACTGAAAGAAGAATAAACAGTATTAATTTATCTATTATCAGTAGGTGTCAAAACTTCTTTTTTTTTAGTACTAGATGGTCCCAACCCAAGGGGGGATTCATCGATGTTTATTGAATTACGCCTGGGCTCCTAAGAGCCTGACGCGAGGAAGGGGAGGGAGGAGGCATCAAGAAAGGGAGGGGGGTTTGCGCGCCAGAGCCGTGCTGCAGTGACAACTGAGCGGGGGAGGGTTGGCGACATAGTGCAGACCTTCAGGGCCATCTCAAAGTGTACCTGAAAGTGGGTGATCATGTGTGGAAGGGTCCACACCTGCTGGTCAAAGGCAGCACGAAGGAAGGAGTTATGGATGGTCCAGATGGCTGTGGCATAGGCGAGGACACGGAGGGGTTGGTGGCAACCAGGCAATGTCTGCTCAAACATGAGGTCTTGCACAGGGTGTCCAGACCAGGGCTGAGCATGGAGGAGCGCGCGGGCCTTTGGCCAAAATGCGGCGACACATGGACAGGTGAAAAAACGATGGAGGTGGGAGTCAATAGGCTCCACACAGCGGGGGCAGCTTCGGTGCTGGAAGGTAGGGCCAGTCCGGTCCCCTGTCCTGTATGAACAGTGGAGCACTCTCCATAAGGTGTTGGACACCTTTGCTGACAGGATGGGGTGATAGACGTCCTTCCACAATTCCTTAAGGTCAAATCTCACGGAGGGAGGGAGGAGCTCAAGGAGTCTTGGGCGGATGGGAGGACGATCTTGGGGGTTGAGGCGAGTTGTGACAACTTGTCCATTGTGCACAATTGCATGGCGACGTGGGATGAGGCCAGGGCCTTCCATTCTGTATGGGAAGGCATGGTGGATCCGCGCGCCTACTCGTTTCAGGGCAAGGAGAGCCTGGTTCCAGTAGGGGGATGAGGATGGTTTTAGGCGATGGCCTGGGTGGTTTGTGAGCCACTCCCTAATGAGGTCAGAGATGCTCTAGGAAGACCCAGAGCTGCTGACACTGACTGGCGGAGGGCGGGCGCCCATTGGGGCATGGGGGTCGCGTCCCAGCAGACAATCGGCCATAGGAACTTCAGGAAGATTGTGGTGGCGTGGGATTGCGTGTCCTGAAGCCCTAGGCCCCCTTCATTGCAGGGTCGGGCAATGGTTGAGAGGGATATTGGTGGATGGTTTGAGCCCCAGATCCAACAGCGGAGGAGTACATTGAGCCGCGTATAAAAGGCATCTGTGAATGGGCAGACGTGCGCTAGGAACCAGACTTTGGAGAGGAGGAACACATTGGCCATCAGAGCTCGACCCTGGGGGGTGATGTGCCGCTGGTTCCAGCTGGCAATCCTGGAGTTAACTGCTGCAAGGAGCAAGTCCTCATTGTCTTTTAGCGCAACTCCTTGTTGGTTGGTGAGAACGCCCAGGTGACGGAAGGTACCGCGCTCAGGTTCAATACCAAATGGTGGGGGAAGGTGGGGGAGCCGACCTGTACAACTGTTGTCTTGGAGGTGTTGACCATGGCGTTGGACGCCTTGGTGTACCTCTCAATGGTCACAGCAGCGAGGGCAACATCCCCTGGGCAGCCAAATGCAATGGCAGTGTCATCTGCAAATGCCATGGTGCGTGTGGGGGCTTTACCTGGGACCAGAATCCCTGTTAGCTTGTCCTGTAAGGAGGCCAAGAGGGGGTCAAGGGTGATGTTAAAAAGGATAGGGCTCAGGGGGTCCCCTTGCCGGGAGACCTTGTCCAATGGTACTGCCACTGTAAAACCCATTGGCGCCAGGACTCTGGTGTGGAGCTGATCATAGAGCGCTGATATCCAGCGCCTAGCTGCGGGTGGGAGATGGAAGCGGGCCAGGGAAGCATCAATATACTTCCAGGCTACCCGATCATATGCTTTCTCCATATCCAGAAGAGCCACAAAGCCATTCACCTTATGAGAGTTAGCAGTCAAAGTCACGTGAAGGTCATTATAGTTGTCCCATAACGACCTCCCCGGAATAAAACCGTGCTGGGATGGGGAGAGGCGAGGCGACACCCATTTGGTGATGCGGTTGGACAGAAGCTTCGTGAAGAGCTTGTGGTCTGTGTTGATCAACGCTATGGGGCGCCAGTTCGCCAGGTTCTCACGGTCTGACTTCTTGTGAATGAGGGTCGTGATTGAGCCTCTGGAGTCGGGGAGGACCTCGCCATTCACCAAGAGTGCAGCGAAGAGGTCGCGGAGGGTTCTGGCTATCACTGCAGGTTCCAGAAGGTACACCTCAAAGGGTATTCCATCTGGGGGTGTCAAAACTTCTTCGTACAATAGCTCCAGGTTTGTTTTAGGTCATGGATGACCCTTGAGGCGTGGTAGGGATGTCAGCATTGAGTACATCATCCTTCATGCTGAAGGCTCTTTTCCCTCCTACTTGGCAAGTAATTTCCAGCATTCCTTAGCGCTGTGTCAGAAATCATTACAGCAGATGCATCAGGGTGAAGATTTTTCTGGACTTCAACCACATGTACTCAAGTATGGTTGGAGAAACCTAAAAAGGTAGTTTTGGAGTGCAGGGTTGACACAGGGATCTTATTGATTTCTTTCTTGAATTTTTGAATGCAAGTGAAACTGGTCTTCTGGCCATTTTATATGCATTTGAACTTCAAGATAAGGTCTTAAGTCGGAGATGATAGCAGTGATGGCGTCATCCAAGGCAATACAATTGATGGTAACCAAGGGCTGCGCTTGGTTGTAGAAACGGCTAGTTAACTACATGGGACTCTCTCCTTTATTCAGGCGGATACTCAGGAATGCTTGTTTTTGACTGACCAGGGTTTGATCGCTGCTGAATTCTTGGATTAACACTGTATGGACCTGTTCCCAGGTGTTGCATTCTTTCAAGTGGGGAGTCATGATCTCTCGAGCAGAGCTGTTAAGGAAGAAGTGGATATGCTTTACTTTCTGCCAGTTGTTTCCTTTTCCATGAAAATCTCATAGGTGTACAGGAAAGAGGCGATTTACACTGGCTAGGAGTGAACCTCTCCTTAAGGCTTTATTTAAAATTAGTTACAGAAGGAGTGGAGAGGGTGTTATTTCTAGGAATGGGTTCAGGCTCAGAGACCTCAGTCTCCAAATAGTTGTGGGGGAATTGTTGGTCCAACCGTCCTCTTAAGCCCTCAAGGTCCCCTTTGATATCGTCCCAGTTTTGATTGAGAAAGGAAATGGAAGCCTTGTGTGCAACCTGCTCCTTTAGGGATTGAATGTCAGCGCCCTGAAGAGAAGCTGACTCTCAAGGGTGGCCAAACATGTCTCACACCCTTGACAAGTTTGTTTGAGCTGATAGATGCAGCTATCAGTTAGCTTGGTAAGGCGCTAAAGTTATCAATTTCTTCTAGAAATGCCTCAGTGGAGACCCTAGAATGAGGGGGACTCCATTTACTTGGAGTTTAAATCCCTGTACTACATTCCAGATTTGATCATGTAAGGCGGCCAAGGCCGCTTAAACATCCTTTTATCAAGAATCATAAGGGTCTCTGAGGTAGGTGCAGTGGGGCCAGAGGGCCCCAAGGTCCACAGGGACCTTCAGAGCCTTCAGGTCCCTCACGTCCTTCAGGCCCCCTAGGCCCTTCAAGCCCTTCACTCCCAGAGGGGTAGTCATGAGAGGCAGTTCTTAGTATTGTTGTTGTAGGGTCCGCACCAAATCTTCAAATTGGTGGAGGCGCTGGTTCCAAGCAGCCTCAAGAAGCTGGATATTCTATTGCAGTTGATCTTTGGGGTAGCCAGAAATTCTGATATCCAGCACCGCAATTTGACCTCAGCTTTGTTGATTAATCAGCGGTAATCAATAATGGCCTCTCAGTTGTCATGGACAAAGGAGGAGGCTGCGTTGTAAAAGTCAATGACATGGGATTGTAAGGTTTGGGTGAGCCCAAGTTGCTGGAAGACTTCATGATAGTGCAACCTGACTAGTTGATGGAAATTATGAATAGCTGGGTGAACGAAGTTCTAAAGCAGGTGCTCAGTTCCCAGGGTTAATTATCCCGCTGGCAACCAGGACAAGGCATAAAGATCCCGCATGTTAGAGGTCACGGAAGAGGTGAAGAAGCAGCTGGATTGAGCACCTACAGAGTAGATGCCATTATTAAATGTTGAACGATGCCATTAAGGTTTTTGTACTGAAGTTGATATTGACTTCCATCAATGGAGGGTAGGGAGAACTGGAACGTAGCCTGATATTCTTAAACTCCCAGGCTGCATGGGTGGCACTTCATACCAAAAAGGTACTAATCCATTGAGCAACGCTTCTCAACTGATTAGAAGATTGATCTTCGTGACTATTAGTATTCTCCATTATATGTGATAGACATTTTCACTAAGGAAAGCTCAGAGCCAATATAGTGAGTACCAATTCTCTCAGTGTAACAGTTCTCTTGATTGTTGCCAAAGCCCAAAAAATGAGCTCTAAGCTGAAATAAGCAGAGAGATAAAAAATGAAAAGATGAAGAGAATTTAGACAATTTATTGTGTTAGCAAAAGTAAATGTTTATAGGGCGTATGGGGACATGGTGCCTCACGGATCTTGTGACCCATAAGATCATGATCTTTTACTGCCTTTTGGATCAATTTCCTGGATGGCGCCTGTTAACTTTTGGCAGTATTGATTAGATCCGCTACACTGGTTGCACAGGTTTAACGCTACTGATCAACAGAAAGATGATATGATGATCACCAACCCTGGTAAATAATAATGATATAAAATAGGAAGCTATCACCCCAACTTACACTACCTTATTATATATAAAACCGGAGATTACTTCTGCTAACTTTATCTCTTGTTCCACTTTAGAAACCTCTCCTTTTCCATTTTCTTGTACAGTTCTTAATCTTCAGTCTTATAGGTTAATTTTGACCCACCAGCTTAGTAACTCTTATTACCTACAATTTTAGGGGTTTTATCCCATCATTGAGGTTTTGGTGGAATTCCATTGATTCGCTGAACTATTATCGCTTCAACGGATTTGCTTCACATAAACATAATATATCACTCAAATCTTGAGGCTCTCTAGACTCATAAAATATGACCCACCGGATATATGGCTTATCATCCAGTCATACCAATTTTATGACAATACTTCCTTTTGACTGGACAATAAGCTCCTATTGCTTATATGCCCAAAGGAACTCACGTGTACTAAGTTAATAATCCAACCACGAATAGGTTCCTTAATGGTGTAGAAACTGATACCAGTCCTTTTGATTATCTCAAATGGTCCAATCCAGATGTTAGCGAGCGTGTTCTTTCCAAATACACGTTGGTCATTTAACAAGACATGGTATCCTACAGCAAACTGTGGTAGTCCGCTACGTCTACTTTGGTCATCCTCCTCATCATGAAATCTTTTAGAAAAACTGGTAGAATAATCTTCAGTTTGGAGTATTATCAGCGTGTCCATTATATGGTCAGATAACGCTGTGGTTTTACTCCACCAGTATCCTCCACACAGGGGTAAAGCAAAGCGGGAAAAGCTGGATGTCTACCATAAAGCAATTGGGAAAGATTCTTGACTGTTGACGAGTGGTAGCTGATATTATACTTAAAGATGACTGTGGATAGGAGGGTACTCCACTCAGAGGGGCGATCCTTTACAAGATTGCGGAGAATGTTAACCAATGTTATGTTAACCTATTCCACCATTTCATCAGATTCAGGGTGATAGGGTGTAGTCAAGACCCTGAAGATTGCCATTAGTTCATTCAACTTGCAGGTCATGTGACGTGGAATTTGTTCTGTTGTCTGTGAGAATAAATTGCGGACAGCCATGTTGCTGTATGACACACTCCATAATGAATTTGGTGATGGTGACAGCCCCTAAATCGTTGATTGCTCTTGCTTCCACCCACCTTATCAAGTAACAGAAAACTACTTTTATATACTTTGAGCAGTTTTCACCAGTTGGCAGAGGCCCCACCACGTCAAGGGAAACATATGCCTTGCGAAACAAGGCTTAATCAGCTGGTAGGTGGTCTTCTTGTGAAAAGGTTTATACACTTGGTACTGATGACGACAAGAAACCATCTCAAGCACGTCTTAATGCATGCTCACCCAATAGTAGTGGGGTTGCATAACTCCACCGTTTTCTGCAACCCTCCATAACCTACCGCCTTATGGGCATCCACAATAATTGCAGACCTAGTGGAAGGTTTTGGGAAACTCAGCGTCGTTTCTCCAATTTTTGCATAATTCACCATTGTGCAAAAAGGTGTCACGTTGAAGACCATCTAGTGCTTTGATCACGTGTGGCGGCTCATCATGATACTTGCTCACAATCATCTTCTCATACATGATGTTTCCAAATCCGCCTTAATGGTGACCATTGGTAAATGTGAGAGACAGTGCGCATTCTAATCTTTTGCCCCCTGTTCAGAGTACTATCCTGAAGTCATACGCTTGGAGATTCAATGCTCATTGCATGAGCCATCCTTCAGGTTCCTGAAGATTCTGCAGCCAACGCAAGAATGCATGAACTGTTACAACTTTGGATTTCATCCCATGGAGGCATACCCAGAACTGTTTGTACACATATATCACAACTAAGCACTCCCGCTCAGTCACAGTGTAATTACATTCATGACAATTTAAACTTTGGGTACAAAATGCAACATGGTGCTCCACACCATTATCATCCTTAGGGGTTTATACTACACTACAACGGAAAGGGAAGCATTCATTTGTATAATAAATTCTTCATTGATATTAGGGTATTGCAAAATGGGCGCTAGCCAAAGCAGTCCACAAGCCATCAAAAGCATTTTGACATTGCTCAGTACAGTCAAAGATGGCGTTCTTCTTTAATAGCTCAAAGAGCGGTGCCTCATTACAGCTGAAGTTAGGAATAAACCACTGGTAGTACCTGACCATCTCCAAAAACACATGGATATCTCACTTATTGCCAGGCTGAGGCATCTTATGTATAGCTTCCACCTTTGCTGTCTGTGGTTTGAGCCCTTTTGAGTCTACCACGAATTTAAGGTATTCTAATTTCTTTTTGAAAAATGGCACTTTTGAGGCTTGATCTTGATATTAGCATCAGCAAGTAGGCAGAGCACTTTTTCTAAGTGGTCAAGATGCTATGAGAAAACCTGCGAGAACATGTTGATATTGTCAAGGTAGATTAAAAAGCAGGAAAGCTTCAGGTCACCCAAGATCGTGTCCATAGCACGCTGGAACGTAGCTGGTGTGTAACTTAACCCTTGGGGCATACATTTGGGTTGGAACAGCCCTTTCAAGATAATTATAGCGCATTTCTCCCATTACACCACTGGAAACTCAATCTTCCAGTACCACAATATCAAGTACATGGCAGAGAATTAGGTAGCGCCTCCCAGATGATCTAAAGCGTCATGAATCCTCGGGATAGGATAGGAATCCTTCTTCATGGCACTATTAAGCTTCCAGTAGTCAATGACCAACCAGTTTGTGACATCTTTTTTCTTAACAATTAGCAAAGCAATACCCAAGGACTCCTGGACGACTCTAACATCCTCTTGATCAATTTTCTACTTCCTCAGAGACAACTCCCTCCACAGCCTTTGACTGCCATAAAGGCTACAAACAAATGATGAGATGATCACCTACATCTAATGCACAACTCTACGAGCACATCCCAGATTGTGGTTAGTGGATGTAAAAATTACTTGGTTTTTTTTAAACAGGGCCATCACCCTATCCTCTGTTCCTCTGACAGCCCAGTCCGAGCTTCCCGCAACCCACTGTCATTACCTTGAATGAGGTTTGTACAGGTAGGCTGAGGTCCTCCTAAGAACCAAAAATCGTGAATATGATGAACCCATCAATAGGACTTAAGTGTAAACAAGCCACCACTAGGTGCCTTTGGACCATCATGGACTCCTTCTATAGGTTTGCTATCAGTGCTTTCACTTTCCCATGCCCTGGTAACAGTAATTCAGGAGCCGCTTGGGGTTCAAGCCACGCTTGTTAATAGGGCCCCATAATATCACCATATATTTTAAATTTATTGCGGGGAAGGCCAACCATGGGACGGACACTTCCAAATATGACTCAGGAAAGACAAACTTAGTACCAGGGGAGGCACCCCAGAGAAGCGATGCTATCTCTTGTTGCCAGTGGGAACGCCACTTATGGGGAGGGGGAGGGGACGTGTGAAGGGGCCGTAGCCACTATTGAGCTCATGTGGAGGAAGGGGTCTGATTTGATGAACCAGACTGGGAACCAGGAGGAGACCAGCTGTTGGCGACGTGGTGGGAGGTATCCAAACATCCATGCTTGGAAGTGGTCCACCAAATGAGACCGGTATCTGTGGACAGTTTCTGGGAGGGTGGGGGTGGAGCCTGCGATGGCATCTAAGATGATTGTGTGGATGGTCCACATGGCGATTGCAACCACCAGAGCATGGAGGGTGGGTGGAAGGGAGGAGGCCATTGATAGAGAAAACATATCTCTTGACAGACTGAAGGGATGCGTTTGATCCTGGCCCAGCAGACGTTGAACTTCGCGCCATATCACTTTAGAGGTGGGGCACTTCTCCGGGCGGTGGAACAGCGTTCCATACTGGCCACACACGACACAGGATGAGTGTAAAGCGTTAGAGCGCTCAGCTGTACGATACACCTGCCTCAGGCAGCGCCACACATGGGAGCGGACTTGAGGCTGCAACAGAGGATGGTATGCGTATTTCCAGATAGTTTTTTGGGTCTCAGTGGAATAAGGGATGTCCATCATGTACAGGTAGTCCACCCTGGATAGGACTTGGGGCCGAATGGGGATCACGCCATCATGGATGGGTAGCCCCTGTACCTCTTGAGTGAACTGAGGAGAGGGGCGGCCTCTTCAGGTTGTATGTCCACTAATACGAATTCTCCACTCTGCGCTTCACATGGAGAGTAGGGTTCGTTTTTAGTGGGTTTTAGTCCCGTGAGGACCTGTGGCTGATGTGTGTGATGCGAGGTATTTCATCAGGGAGTGGGGGTTTGATGGATTGTTGAGGCCCAAGGCTCGGGAGAAGTTGGACCAGGCTGCGCGGGACCAGTGTTGGGATGGGAGTGTAGGAGCGGTGACGGCCACAATCCAGGTGCCCAGGATCTTGGCAGTATGGGCTTTGAATTCGAGCAGGCACATGCCGCCTTGATGATTAGGGCCAAACATGACCTCTAGCCGTACTGGTGGAGGGCGGCCTGACCAAAGCCATCCTTGCAGCAAGGCATACAGGGATTTGAAGAAGCTTGGGGAGAAGGGGATGGCGTGGGCTCCGAACCAGACTTTGGATAGGAGCATAGAGTTGGCTAGAACAACCCTGCCAGTGAGGGTAGTAGGGTGGGCTCTGAGAGAGGCGATTTGCTTCGTCACGTTGTCCAGTATATGGCACTCCATTACAGCTGACGCGTATCCGCCTGCCTCCATCCACACGCCCAGATGGTGCACTGGTCCTATGGTAGGACGTGGCACGAAGGGGAGCACCAATGGAGTGGTGTGTGTTGAGTTAGTAAGGCGTGGGCGTGGGCGAGCAGATGGGCCGGGTTGGGAACTAATTGCTGGGGCCCAGCAGTTCTGGAACTGACCAAGGAGGATGATTTTGGTTTTGGAGGCGTTCAGTGTCGCGTTGCTTACCCGGGAATATTCCTGGATGAGAGCTTCAAGCGCACGTGCATCTTTTTTATTAGACACCCCCACCACGCAGTCATCTGCAAATGCCATCATCTTGACTGGGGTTTGGCCTGGCACATGGACCCCAGTGAGTTGGGCATTCGCATTTCGCAGTAGTGGGTCAAGGCTGAAGTTGTATAAGAGTGGCTGAGGGGTTCTCCTTGTCACAAGCCCCTTTGAGGGCGGACTACTTCCGTTAGGAAGCCTGGGCCACGCACTGCCATTGTTGCAGATTCTGTGAGCAGCATCACCCAGTTGATGAAGCGATGGGGTAGACGAAATTGATGGAGGCAGGCCCTGAGGTATTCCCAGTTTACTCTATCATAGGCCTTTTGTTGGTCCAAGAATACCAGTGCTCCTGAGGCTGTGGACTGACATGCATTAGCCACGGACTGCACATTATCCCAAATTGACCTTCTGGGGATGAAACCAAATTGTTCTGGGGAGATGGTGGCAGATGCTACAGTCCCTAAACGGTTAGCCATGATTTTTGTTAAAATTTTGGTGTCTGTGTTTGTTAGAGAAATGGGGCGCCAGTTGGCTAAGTCAAGCTTATCCCCTTTCTTGAAGAGTGTGACAGTAAAGGCCTCATGTTCTCCTGGTAGGAGGTGCATTTCCAACAGGCTTTGGTTAAGTGAGGCAAGCAGAAGTAGAGATATATATTTGAAATATTTTTTGTAGAACTCATATGGAATGCCATCTGGGCCTGAGCATTTTCAGTTTGGCGCACCGCAAATGGCTGTCCATAATTCGTTCTGAGTAATTAAATTCATTATTTCTGGGTATCAGAAAATGGTGCAGATATGAGCTCGGTCGAGAAATTCTGCCACTTCAGCCAGCTGAATTGGTTTGGCTCAGTATAACTCAGAGTAATATTTTTGCATTTTGATTGCCACTTCAGCCGGTGTGTCCGCAATGTAATTATCCAATCTTCGTACCTGTGTGCAGGCCATGCTCTGGTGTGGTGCAAAATTTTTTTAAAGAAATATGCGGTGCACTTGTTGCCTTTAGTGATGCGTGTGGCCCTGTATTGGACACAAACCCAATGTTTGTGTTGCCTTTCAGGTGCGTTGTGGTGGGCGGCTGCCTCTGCCCACTTCTGGCCCCATGCAGGGCTGTATCCTGTAGCTGAAATGTTGGACTTTAAGTGGGCCAATTCCGCCAGAGTGCATGAGATAACCGCCGATGTGGCTCATGAGCATCTGGAGGAGAGATGGCAATAGTGTCAGATAGTGTCCTCTTTGAAAGTTGCCCATGTGGAAATGGGGTCCGCACAAAATGGTGCAACAAACGATTTTGCCGAAGTTGCATCTTCCACCCACATGGAAAATCCTGGCGACTTAAGCTCGGGGGGGGGCAGATTTTGCACCAATGTGGGGCCTTAGCAACTGTGACCAGTAGGTGGTAGGTTATCGAGACCAGTCGGTGGTCAGAGAATTCCATTTTTGTTGTTTTGAAGTGGGAGATGTGGGGTTGGAATTTTGATGGTGTTAGAATAAGGTCGATGTGGGTCATGAACCTTAATTGGCCATTGTGGACATGGGGATGCGTCATGTTTTTGAGCAGCGGGGCATGTCATGGCAGCGTATCCATTAACCCAAGGGTGGCCTTTAGAACGCATAGTTCTATGTGACCCTGTGGGGCGTGGGGTGAAAGAGGCCACTGGTCTGTTGGTGAGGTTAGCCAACAGTTCATGTCGCCAACTAGGAAAGAATCAGGGGGTAGTGGGAGGGATTTGACCAACAAAAAAATTCCCGATGCTTGTGTGCACTGTTTGGAGCATAGATGTTGACGATTGCGTGCGCTACATTGTCCCACGAGAAGGTGACGACGAGCACTCAGCCATTTAGGAATGTTTCTGAGGATGTGAATTTGAAAAAATTATTTTTCCAAATTAGCACCCTACAGTGCTTCAACCAAAAGGATAGGGATGGGAGGAGCATTGTTTTCCAAGCTTCCTCAGAACCTTGTGGACAATGGGACTCCTGGATGGCCAGGATATCCACGGGTAAATTGTGTTGTAAAAAACTCAGTTTCCTAGCCTGGGATGGGGAGGCCTTGAGTCCGGCGATATTCAACGTCCCTAGAGTGAAGGTTTCCCCCATTGCACCTTAGGTGTGAGGGGGTGGGCCCCAGAAAACCAGCCTCTTCTAGGTCCCCACGGGCTTTCACAGCATTGCAGGTGTTAGCAGCAACGCTATCAGAGTTTTTGTTGATTTTTGCGGAAAGAGTCACATTGGCTTTGGCCTTCGCTTTTTGTTTTCCCTACGTCAGACGAATTTTTTGCGGTGCAGATGAGTTTGGTGCACTATCGAGCGGGTCAAAATTTTTTTTTCAGTTGGGATAGGTCCCAAGTCAGTTTTGACTGGAGCTTGGGTGCAACGATTGGGTGAGATTGAATCTCCCATCAGATCCTCACATTGAGTGGCCCACTCAGCATGGGCTTCCCAATCTGATTGAATGATGGATTCCTGAGTTGCTTCTGCCGCGAAGGTCTCCATGTCCTCCTGGCGTTGTGAGTGTGGGATAGCGGTGGTGGCCTTGGCCACTTCCTTGGCTGCGGCCCTATGAGCCTGCTTATCCTTCTTCCGCTCCTGCGGGGAGAAAGGCTTTACCAATAGGTAGCAGCCTTGTGCTCCCCATGGGAAAGCCTCCTTGGTGCTTGCGGTTGGTTTGTAGTGCGCCTCTCCGCTGGCCATGGCTGCCAAGGGGTGCTCTTGGAATGTGACGCCCTCCTTGTCTTTTTTTTTTTTTTTTTTTTTTTTTTTTTTTTTTTTTTTTTTTTTTTTTTTTTTTTTTTTTTTTTTTTTTTTTGATGGGGCATGAGTGCACCTTATGGCCGAACGCATCACAGTGGGTGCAAATGGGGGGTGCGCTGTCCACGGTCACCCAGAATGGGTGGGTGGTATGCCCTATGATATCAATAAAATTGGAGTGCGGGATCTGGGTTAGGTCCTTCGCGATCTCCTCAGTTGGGGTCAGAACCGCAATGGCTTTGCCAGTGCACAGGTGTGGCATCAGCGTAAAGCATTGCATTTCAAAAGATTGTATTTCACTTTATATGGTGAGACCATCTTTCAGGTGTTGTTCCAAAATGTCACGTTTTACCGTAGTAGGCAAAAAGTCAAATGTGAGAAAATTTGTTTGATTTTGTCCATCTGGTGCATTTGGTTTCGATGGCCCATTGCCCTTCAGGGAGGTTAACCACTACGCGCACCGCTGCAGCCTTGTCTGCTGCTTTTTTGCTTTTGAAACCTAGGTCCAGCCAACCACGCAACATGAAGTGAGGTGCAATGTACACTGCGGTTGGGAAAACTTTGTGTACATCTTCACAAAATTTTTCCCATAAGGCCATTTTTTGGATGTCCAGATACACATGGACTCTGAATTCCACCGACAAAAGTGGCTGGGAGTGTGGCGTGTTGATGTACTGGTTGCATCATGCTTGCCACGCGAGTATCTCCGGGGAAACTGTGACCACCGGTTTTTTAAGATTTTTGTCTATTCCGCCAGATTCTCTGGGGCGTTTTCAAACGTTGGAGGCCGCGGGCCTTCCACCTGCTCCTCTTATCTTGCTTGCCCAACTGCTCCCTGACATGGGCGCAGACTAATCTCCTCTGTGAGATTATCAAACTAGATTCAGTCTTGAATTGAATAGGTTGCAATAGTGATTGCAACAAGAAAGAAAAGTCCATAATATCACCATATAGACCTTCTGGAATATCTATTTTGAGCTCCGTCCCTAATATGATCTGATGCCCTGAAGGTATACTGATGGCGTTTGCAGCTCATAGCAAAATGCCGTTGTATTTATAAATCTTGTTAAGCAGAGCTCTGATCCTTTGCTTCATCCACCAATATCAAACAGGAATCACCCCATCGCTATATGTAAGATTATTTGACTGGATTGGATTGGGTCCTGTGGGGCTCCACTGGAGGTGAAATAGATGGGGATCTGTTGTCCCAGGTTATTAATTGTTTCTTCCTCCATGTTGACCACTGCCTTAAATTGTCACAGAAACGTGGCTCTGATTAAAATATCATAATTATTATTTGGCGGAACCACCTCTGGGGCGTAAGCCCTGACCAAACCAAACCTCAGAGATAACACGCTGTAAGCGCTCTCTGACAGTGCTTTGTGCCACCACAGTCCCATACACTACTCGATGTTCCACATCAGGCTTCTGTGAAAACTTAGCCACAAGCTTAGTGAATATTAAATTGAATAGAGCCAGTGTCTATAATAGCTCAGAAATTTTGTTTGAACAAGAATATCACAGTAGGTACACTCCAAATGAGAAGAAGAGTTAAAGTTTATTACATGAACATCCAAGGGTTTTTTGTTAACAAAAAATGACAATATCGGTGCCAAGGTGAGGATACTCCTGCGCAATCATTTCTAATGAAATTGCAACGTTCACCCTCACTAGGGAGGCAATGTCCATTGAGGTTCTGACTTCGCCTGTGCCGTTTTACTCAAAGATTTTCCATGCGTACAACTTTTTCATATCTCAGTGGAATTTTGGGTCTGTAGGGCCATGGGTTTCCTCTAGTATTGAGGCTGAGTTATTGTGGGGAATTTGTTATTATAATAAATTGTTGGGAAGAGAGCCAGAACTGATGCAAAGTAACTCGTGGGAGTCATCAGGGACAAATAAATTTAAATTGACGGAGGTAGAGCTTCCTGGCTCTACTCCGCTCAAACCTTTCCCTGTTTGATCAGGGTGGGTGGTACTGCATGAACATGCAGTTTGCCAGGGCATTTAGCCACATAGTGGCCTCTTTGGCTGCATGAGAAACATGCATTTGTAAACGACTCTCATCTCTGTATCACACATAAAGGTCAAGGTCAGAAGCTAAAGGCAGTATGTAATTTGGCCAGAGACAAGCTTGTTTTTCATAAGGAGGGCGGAAAGGACCCGCCAACATATTAAGTGGGCAAGTATTAACCAACGGATTATACCTGGGGCATTGTGGTCCAACCAATGGGGAGGTGGCGGCAGTCACAGGGGCTTTCTGTTCCACGTTGGGAGCACTAAATGTGACAGAGAGACGACTTAAAGAATTACCAATATTAAAAGTTCCTCAACTTCTTGAAGAATGTGGGTCATAGCGTTATACAGCTCTCAATATGGCTTAACAGCCGCCATTATCGCTATGACCACGTCCTTGCTGGTTAAGATGTTTGCTCCCACTAACACATGAGCTTCAGCCATGAAAGTTCTGAGAACTCCACCAGGGATTCATTCTTTTAAACTTTCTTGTCAGAATTTTGGCCTTGCGCTGCGCCATCTTTGACACACCCCCAAACAGATGGAGCACAGTCTCCTTCACCTCTTGTTACGTTACAGTACTACTTTTAAGGTAAGAGGTGACCTGGTCAGTGCTTTCAACATCCAGAGCAGATAACAACAGTTTAGCTTTACGCCAATCCAATGCTCCTTCCATGGCGAAATCAAACCGTTTGAATTATCTGTGAACGTTCCCATCTTGACTGAAAGGCGGCAACTTCTTGATCTGTGTTGAGATAACAGATGCGTTACCACATATCCCTTGATAATTGTTGGCCAGGGGACCCAAAGCTCAAGGGTGTTTGTAAAACCTTTATGCTTCTTTTGGTCAAGGAACCTTATACCAGATACCTAATTCTGGTGAGGCAAGTCCAATATAAATCATACCAATTTTAACTACAAAAATGAGAAAAGAAGAAAGAAAGTAATTTTTATTTGATTAGAAACGAAATTATATAGGAGAACAGAAAGGTTACCTGGTCCATCTCAATGCATACTAAGCTAAGATCTATTTCTGATTACCTAATTGGGATACATTCACTACATAAATTGGGTTTGAACCCCAATTTTAAGACTTGTAATTAGTTAAGAATTATCCCTGATGTAGCAAGGCTGTGAGTTTCGTTGGAGATTATCCAAAATAATTTAGCACCTCAGACTTGATTCCTGTCATCCGCCTTATCCAAATCTCTGATTTGGGTAAGAATCCCAACAACGCCCCCTCTAGATCTTGGCATAAGGGGAAAACGGATGGAGAAAGTGACTATGGATGCGGTTTACTGTACCTTGAACGACTCTACAATTGATTGTTTGTTTCCCTGCTTATAAATGGCTTTGTAAGGCCCCAACCAGTTGGTACTCAATTTTTTATCATGACCTCCAGGCCGGTGGTGGTAGAAAAGGACTAGGTCACCCGGTTGGAAGGTGTGCATGAGGTCATGCTTATCATTAAATTTATTAGTTTCTCTACTAGTTGTAGAAGACAGGGTTTTGGAAGCCAGAGCCGGAAGCTGGATAATTTCATTGGAAATACTTTGCATAGTGACTTCAGGGGCTTTGGGGGATGGTTGGTCAAGCATAGCCTGTATTTTAGAAGGCAGATGGAAACTCTGTCATACAACGCATGAAAGGTGACATATTGGTTATTCAATAATAGCTGATCCTATAGGCCAGAATTGCTTTAGGCAAATATTGGGGGCAATGAAGGGGGTCAGTCATAGCCATTTTCTGGAGGGTTGCAGTTAGAGTACCATTTTCCCGCTCTACCATTCCATTGGTTGCAGGACGGTAGGGGTGGAGAATACCTGTGTGGTTCCCATAAGTTTGGCTAAATCTTGCACCAATGTTGATCAGAAATTTTGCCTGTTATCAGAAAGAATGATGTTAGGGCACCCATGTTGGGTGATAATCTGATTATACAAAATTGTGGCGGTAGCCTTTGCCAAAGCTGAGGGTAAAATATACTGCTTCAATCCACTTAGTTAAATGGTCCACGGCTAGAAGAAGGAACTGAAGACCATTAGAGGCTCAAGGGAGAGGTCCCACAACATCAATACTAATAGTATGGAAGGGTTCACAGGGTGGAACCACTGGATGTTGAGGTTGAGGATTAGGTCCAGCTTGACTTTTACATACCAGACATGACTCTAATTCATCCTAAGTTGAAACAAACCTTCCTTCACATTAACATTGAGTTTTAAGACACTGGTAGGCTTTTCAAATTCCCCATGGCCAACTTGGCTATGTCCCTCCAATATGAAGTCAGTTTGAGCTGAAGGTTGTACATAGGGCGCCCATTTTTTGACATAAGTTTACACAATTGTCTTTATTGACTTGAAGATCAGCAATTTCTTCGCTAATTCTTTTTGAAGGTTCAGGGATTCGTCCTTCCATAAAGGCGATTGTGATAGGAGGTCAAAGAGTCAAAACTCTTCTGGGTCAATTAAAGTTGATACAGGAAGCTGAGACAGGCAAACTGAATTTTGATGTATGGGTCCTGGTCAGTGGATATTAGAAAAGTCATAGTTTAAGTTTTAACACCCATTGGGCCAATCTCCCGTCAGGGTCCTTCATTTGCTGTAGCCATCTCAAGGAAGCATGTTCAGTAAATATGGTGAAATGTTTACATATAAATAAGGCCAGAAATTTTAAAAGCAAGTAGGACCGCCAAGCATTCACATTCCGTAATGCTATAGTTGCATTTGGCTTTGGATAAGGTCTTGCTATACTAGGTGATAAGATGATCCACTAAGTTTTTGTCATGTTGGGATAGTATGGCGCTGGTGGCTATATTGCTAGAATTGGTAAAGAAGAGAAAGGTTTTATCAAAATTTGGGTGAATTAGTACTGGGGAGTAGGAGAGAGAGACGTGTAGCATATCAAAGGCCTGCTGTTGCTCTTCTTACCACTGAAAGGGTATCCATTTCTTCAATAGATACACTTGAGGCTCAAGGGTGTCTGCAAAGTGGAGAATAAACTGTCAATAATATCCCACCATCCCTAAGAAAAATTGCACATCTAGTAGTGATTTAAGGGAGACATTTCAGATATGGCCAGGACCTTGTTGTCCATTGGGTCCATTCTGGCTTTACTTACCTTATGACCCAAAAAATCCATCTCACTCTGAAAGAAAGAACATCTGGACGGCTGTAGTTTTAACAACAAAAGAGTAACTGCTGAGAGACTTTCCTGAGGTAGTTTGATGTTTGGTAAAGGTTATTGAAAAATAGTAATATCATCAAAATAGCTAGCGCATAGGAGCGTTTTAAATCGCCTATGATTCCGTCCATGACGCGTTGGAAGGTAGTAGGGGCGTTACATAGCCCCTGAGGCATTTTAAAGATATTGAATAGTCCTTCACACGAGAAGAGAGCACATTTTCACAATCTTCCATTGACAAGTTGACGTGCCAGTACCCGCTGGCGAGATCCATAGCTGAGAAATAGTGGGACTCTGACATCAAGCATAAGGATTCATCTATACACGGCAAAGGATAGCTGTCATTTAATGTGTTATAAAAAAAGGCGATAATTCATGACAACACGTGGCCACCATTCTTATTCTGAATTAATAAGAATGAGGAAGCCCATGGGCTTTTGGAAAGCACTAATAATCAGCCTTCAACAGGTGCTGTAACTCTAAGGCCACTTGAGCTTCCTCCAAATTGGATTTTCGATATGGCTGGGATTTGAATGGAGATTGAGCCTCAGTCTCATTTGATGAATTACCCCAGACATTTCCCATAGTCACCAGATCCCAAAAGAGAAAATATTGCCATACTCAAGGAGGTCTTCAATGTTCTGGCATTCATTAGGGGTACGGTTATCTCTAATCCTGCTTTTGACCAGAGCTATGGTGGTTGTAGGATCAAATCCTAAATCTTGTAATGAGCCAAAACAACTCACATTGGCAAAATTTTCCAAATGGACGTAGCTTTACATAAGAGATAGGGGCATTCTAAGGGACTTAAAGAGTATGATTCATTAACTACCTAATAAGATAAAGATAGATTTCCCATAGGCGGAATCCAAAATCTCCAGGCAGGTCAATGCTTCTTTGATGGAAGGGCTTGAGTGTCCACTAGCTCCAAATTTGATTAGGAGGGGTGAGAATCTGGATCCCCATATTCACAATAACTTGTGATCCAGAGGGTATTGTGATAATATGAGGGGCATATAGAGGTATCTTATCTTTGGCATCCACAGCCTCAGTGGGTAACTTAGTTCCCCCCTAAGTCCAGGTATTCAACTTTGAAAACGGAGGATGGGTATTCAAGGAGGAATTTCCATTTTTGGCTCTTTTAATTTTGACAGGGAGTTCAAATATTAATAAAATACAATAGTAGGGATAGGTGTTTTTCCTTATGGTTGATACTAAATTTAATTCCCGCATCAATTGGACCCCAATAAGCAACTCATAAGTATCTTTTATTAATGAAATGGCAGGGGAAGTAATTAAAAGTTTACTGAACTGAAGGGGTAAGACAGAATACGCTCCTATCGCCTTAGCTGAATGATTACCGCAGTCCCATACTAAGCTTTGTAAATCAACTCAGGAGCTAATTTTATCTTTTGGATAAGTTGGGAGGAAATAACTTTAACTGGGGGATCCGGTGTCAATTATTGCCAGGACTTTAACCTTATGTACAATATTGGAATTTCGTTACAAATTTTTGATAATCAGGCATTAAGAAGGCTATGAAATTATTAGTTTTGTGGCTATAGCAAAGATAGAAACAGTGCAACGAAGTTATTAGTTCCGTTGCAATAATAAATTCCAATTGGAAATACAGAATTCTGTTATGAATAGACCAAAATTGAGCTAAGTGAGACAAAATAGTGGTACATTATTAGTTAGAAATGAGGGATATTTATAGGGGTAGATTTGGTAGTTCTTTGTGAGGATTTTTGTGCTTCAACCGAAGTAAGATTTTTCCTAATAAATGACCAATATTGCAGATTAATATTACTATACTTGTGATGTTTAGATCTGATAAGGTTCTTATTAGATGAGATTGACCTTCTTATGAGATGTTTTACCCTTTAGATTGCTTAGTCTCATCCTTATGAGGAGGCTGATAACTCCAAAGGGTTGATCATTGGGTCTATCTGAGAATCAGATATCTCCAATGGGGTTTTTACAATCTCATTAGACTGAGACACCAAATATCAATCTTAATTATTTTGGTCATTGCAGTTGAATCCCCAACAATGCCCCCCTCAAGATCTTGCCTAGGGGGCACATATGAAAAATCCTACTATGTACTCTATTGATAACAGTACAGTATCAATAGCTGCAATGGAGTATTCAATACCCCAATGATAAATAATACAATAAGGACCAGCCCATAAGGTATCAAGTTTGTGAATCCGTCCTCCAGGTCTATGATGATAAAAGTGTACAATATCCCCAATTTGATATTCAGGTAATGTAGGTCAAAACAGCATTAATTCTAGTTCCCTATTTTAAGTTTATAGCAGCAACAGAACTCGAGGCTAAGGCTTATACTCAGATGATTTTATCAGCTAGTCTCCTCATAACTAAATCAGTAGTTTGCGGTGTTGTAGCATCAAGTATAGGTTAAACACTTGAGGGTAGAATAGGATCCTGATTGTTAGAGCCTTGAAGGGAGACATTCCAATTATATGATGGTAGCTAAGCCTAGAGGCTAACATCACACTAAGTAAGTAGAGATTCCATCTACTAGGATCATTGGAGGCCATCTTTCAAAGAATGGATGTAAGGGTACCATTTGCTCGTTCAACCACACCATTAGTAGAGGGGTTGTAAGGGGTCATAAATGACTGATAGGTACCCATTAATTTTAGTAAGCTCAGATACCACATGAGAAACAAGTTGGTCCCATTATCAGATAATAGAACTTATGGGCTACCATGCTGGGTGAAAACTTGCTTAAAAAGGAAGGATGCAGTAGCCTTAGCGGTGACCATGAAAACAGAGACAGCTTCAATCCATTTGGTAAAATGGTCGATAGCTAATATAATATAACGATGCCCATAAGTGTCAGTAGGGAGAGGGCCCACCACATCGATACTCATAGTAGAAAAAGGTTCTGAAGGTCCCACAATTTTGTGTTGGTAAATCAGATTTCCACCACACTGATGTTGGCTAAGTGGTACACGTCTCCAACACATCATGCACAGTTTCCAGCATTTTATCCCAGTAACAACAATTTTTCAACCACTGTGAAGTCTTATCAACAGCTCTATGCCCTACAGTTTGATGAGCCTCCATAATAGTATCAGTCCTCGCAGAGGGTTGAATAAAAGTCAAATATTTAGATCCAAACTTCTTATATAAGGAACCTTCTTAACTTGAGTATCCTCGGTTAAGGATTGTAGCTTTGCTATAATGTCCTTAGATTCACGATACCAGAGTTCAGTTCTGCCAATCAGATCATAGATACAATCCTCCTCAGCAGTGAATACCGTTAGTATAGGTAATTGAGAATTTCCATCAGCATTTTGGTGTATAGCTCCTGCGCGATGTTGAATAGTAAAGTCATAATTCTGGAGCTATAACGCCCATCTATCTAAGCGTCCATCAGGATCCTTCATTTGTTGTAATCATTTCAAGGAAGTGTGATCCGTGATGATAGTGAAATGTTTGCCATAGAGATAAGGGCGAAAATGCTTGATGGAGGATATGACTGCGAGGCACTCCCTCTTGGTAATGCTATAATTGCGTTCTGCCTTGGAAAGGGTTTTACTATAATAAGCGATGGGATGATCAACCAGGTTGGAATCATGCAGAGTCAAAATGTCCACAATAGCAAAATCACTGGCATTGGTAAATAAGATAAAGGGTTTTGAATAATCAGGATGAGCTAAAATTAGGGCACTAACTAAAGCTTGGCGCAAAAAATCAAAAGCTTGCTGCTGTGATTCTTCCCATAAGAAAGGAACTTCCATGTGCAATAAATAAACTAAGGGCTCTGCAATCTCAGCAAAATGGGGAATGAAATGTCAGTAATAACCAACCATCCCTAAAAAGACTTGAATATCGTGAAAGCCTTTAGGAACAGGAATGTACAAAGTAGCTTGCATCTTATTAGATAAGGGTAAAATTCCATCACAATTAACTTTATGGCCTAAGAATTCCATCTCAGTTTTAAAAAAAGCACACTTAGATGGTTTTAGCTTAATTAAAGCATGGCGCATCTAACCAAATACTTCATTTAAATGAGCCAAGTGCTTGTTAAAAGTGAGAGAGAAAACGGTAACATCACCTAAATAAACCAAAACACAGGAAAGTTTCAAATCTCCAAATAAGTTATCCATGGCTCTTTTAAAAGTAGCAGGGGCATTAAAAAGCCCCTGCGGCATATGAGTAGGCTCAAATAACCACTCACTCGAGATTAAGGCGCACTTTTGATGGCATTCCGGAGTTAGGTCAATTTGCCAATAGCCACTAGCAAGGTTTATGGCCAAGAAGAATTGTGACCCAGACAATAGTCTCAATGAATCATTAATGCGAGGTAGAGGATAAGAATTCTTTTGGGTAACAGCATTGAGTCGACAATAGTCCATAACCACTCTATGACCACCATATTTTTTCTGGATGAGTAGTAGAGGGGAAGCCCATGGACTCTTAGAAGGCGGCAGTAGCCCCACATCGAGAAGTTGTTTCAATTTTACTGAGACCTGAGCCTCCTCAACTTTAAATTTGCGATAAGGCTGAGCTTGAATAGGAGAAGTATCCCTGGTTTTCACCTGATGCTGCACATCTTTCAATAGCCCATAATCTCCAGGACCCTTGGTGAATATACCCTCATACTCTTCAATCAGAGCCTCAGCTTCATGCTGTTGTTCTGTAGTGAGTGAATCCCCAAATTTGATGTCAACTATAGCAAAGATAGGAGGTTCTTCCAACCCAAAATCACATAAATCCCCACATCCTGAGATGGATAAAATTTCATTCACAGGAGTAGGCTGCACATAAGCGATATGGTTATTTCAATTCAATCACATAGGCCGAGAGTTGAGATTAGCTAGTAAGACTAAAACAGTCCCATTATAAGCAGGATCAAGGATACCAGGTCGGGTTAAGGCCTCCAAATGAGAGGGATTTTGTTACTGGAAATCTCTAATACATGATCAGCTGGCACAAATACTTGTACTCCAGTATCAGTTATAACTTGAGGTTTTTGAAGTAATAGTAAGGAGATTGTTAGAATATAAAGGCATTACTTCAGAGGCACAGGCTGACGAAGGCTGAAGAATAGTCCTAGGTCCCAAATTTGGTACTTGAGATGAGAGATATAAGTAGGACATTCCAATAAGCAAACGCGTCGTTAGAGTTTGCCTTTGCTATTGGGGATATCTTGTAAAATTAAAGGTACTTGGTACCCAATTAAAGAAAGATAATTGTCCTTAAGACTAATTATTGCATCACAATCAATGAGAAATTTTATTCCCAAAAGCAAGTCATAGCTTTTATTGTCCAACACTACTACAGGGGATGAAACACCAACTTTCCAAAGCACATTGGAAGGTAAGAATAAGCTCCTATGGATTTAGTGTATGAAGGACCAGCAGTTACATAGTCTTGAGAATGATTTAAGTCCAGCGCCACTTTTATTCTTTTCATAAGCTTGGATGAAATCACATTTATGGGCAAACCCATATCGATGATAGCCAAAACTTTTACTTTGTGCATTATGACTTCCACCCAGTTCTAATCAGTGCCAAAGTGCAGGATTAAAATACCAAGGGACTAAATGTTTGAACTAAATTAGAAGATGAAACAGAAGCATTATAAGAAAATAGTATCTTTGTTGGCTAATTCATCAGGGATATCAAGTTCACAAGGAGCGGATATCACATAAAAGTCTTTAGGAATTTTAAAAGATTGCGATTGAGGCACAGAAGGTAGGTCAGCACAGGGAGTCTCATTCCCTATGCTGACTCCTCTTTTTCGATTCTTCTGCTTGTTTCTTCCAACGTTGAGTTTCCATATGACTCACTAGACCGCAAAAGTTTCAAGGTTCCTTCTTGGGTTTAGGTTTGGGTATAGGTGGCATTGCATAAATATAAAAATGTGGGCTATAAGTGGAGGTTGGGTGTACCACACCATTAGGAATCTCCATCAATGACTCTTTGATGTTGAGAATATATATGAGATTCTTTTAAGTGATTTTAAATGTAGTAGCAACTGAGTACGAGAAGCAAATGCACTCATTACAGCTGAAATGGCATCATCTAAGGTAACATGATTGCAAGTAGCAAGAGTCTGGGCCTCATGATAGAATCTCTTAGCGAAATATTGGATTGACTCTCCTTGCTTGATTTAGATGCTCATAAAGGCTTGTTTTTGGTTAAATAGTAGTTGATCACTCCTAAATTCCTTAATAAGGGCGGTTTTCACTTGAGCCCACGTATTGCAAACCTTGAGGTGAGTAACCATAATTTATTGAGTGAACCAGCTTAAACAAGAGGTAATATGCCAAACTTTCTGTTGATCTGTCGCCCCGTCCATTGCTTGTTCATAGACAGATAGAAAAGAATGGATGCTACCTTCACCCAGCTCAAACTTATCCTTAAAGGTATGTTTAAAAGTGGTGGGTTCATTGCACAAGACATGTACACCCAATATCATGACCAGATCAGCTTTGGAGGGAACGGAATCAGGGATATGGGCTTGAGTGGGAATTCAGTCAACTTGTTGCCTTAAATGGTTGAGGTCATCCTGTAAATTTTGAACCCATTGGGTAAGATGGTAATTTGCAGGCGTTTGATGTAAGCTAGAAATCACAGCGAGCATTTCTTCTTGCTTATTTTCAAGTACTCTGTATTTAGCAGTTAACCATTCAATGGAAGCTGTTAACAATGCAAACTGGGTTTCTTGCATAGTTTGTTTAGCATCGCAAAGACAATGAGCATTATTGTCATGGAAATGGCAGAAGAAGTTTATACTGGGCTACCAGTCAGGATGCGTAAGCACCCAAAAAGCAATCCAGAATGCCAGAGGCATTGCTGACAAAACAATGTTATATGAAGCCAGGCTCTGGGAAATGACGAATTGTTGGTGTAACACAACAGTGAGTATGATCCTGACGACAAACCAGAATGAGCCCACTCCTGACCCAGGGGGCCTCGCTGCAGGGGGTGGGATCACAGAGATAGTTTCAATAAATTTATCAGCATATTGGGGCATTTCAACTGGGGAGGCAAGGAGATGGATTCTTTCTTGCAATTGGTGGACATAAGGCCACAAGATCCCCATGTACTGTCGCCAGAAGTTCATGATAACGGGGTTATAGAGCTAAGAATATTGGACTCACTGAATCCAATCAATGACGGAGGGGGCCATAGTGACCATAAGTACTGGTAGAGTCCATCCGGTATATGGACTGATGGGCCACCATGGAAACGCCATCAGGGATGCGGTCAGAAGGAGTAATAAAATAAAAAAATGGTTGGTTTTTTGGCAAAATTTTTATTGAAGGAAAAGATAGAAAATTGACCAACATTTTTCTCAGTGCTATGCAACTGATTAAATAGTGGTTGATTGGGGTAGTGATAAGCTGTGATCGGGACCCTCAATTTTGACCTAACCAGCAAATTATTCAGGAATTGGCGGGTTTGTTCCTTGAGAACTGACATCAAAAAATTTGGCGGCGTGCCAAGTCGCTGTCAGTTCAACCTCAAACGTCTGAACCAAGGCTTGGCTACATTTCTAATGGTTGGCATGATGGCATTTGGCCCAATGAGTGATGAGAATCCCCCAGGGCCACCCCACATAGGGGCGGGTCCATTTGGTTGGGAATGGGTTTAGGACGCCCAACCCGCCCGCACTCAGTCGCTGTTCCATTTGTTTGGTCAGTGGCATTACATCAGCCACAACACCCAAATTGTTAACAGGGGACTTCAAACCCTCATCAATGGCGTCCGATGCTATAGCCTGCCCATCAAGAATGATCCCTGACTTTGGTAGGTAGGTGATTTGTTTGATCAAATTATTAATCAAATTAGAAACCATCAGGCATTCCGGCCAATAGCTCAGTCTTCATGCCTTTCCAGCCTTTTGAGATCTGAGCATTAACCAGATTCCCACTTGAATTAGTTCTGATTGAATTCAGTTCAAAAATCTCAGCGCATATTTTGCTAATTCCCTGTAACAGTTCTGCCAAGGTGAGTGTGGGTACTGGGGGTGGGATCTGAAGTGGAAGGGCTGTTACCCAGCACTCGTCTACTACGTGAGTGAGATCGCCCTGAGTAATGAGGGGTACCACCATCCTCTTCAGTTTCTTCTAACTCAGGAATGGGAAATTGGCCCAATAAATGGCCAGAGGATGTTCCCCAGGACTTACAATTATCAACGGCAACCAATAAGTTTGTTAGAGAACAATCCAGGTCAGTTGGAAGGCCTTCTAGAGATAAAAAATTACTTGAGCTATGGCTCAGATTTGGGTTTCTAACGCCTGCACTCTATAACTTGTAGACTCAAAGGTTCAGAATTGTGAATTGAAAGCTTTGAGCTTGGGGGACCAGGAGGTCTGGGGGGTCCTTGTGAACCATCGTGACCTTCAGGCCCAGGTGGGCCTTGTTGACCCACAGGGCCTTGAGGACCGCGTTCACCAGGGGGTCCCAGGGTCACCAAAGGAGAGCTAGGTGGTCCCGGAGGTCCAGGAGGACCAACAGGACCAGGTCCACCTTCTCTAATAGTATCCACAATTTGGACAAGTTGTTGAAGTAGCCCATCGTTTTCAACAAAGCATTCCTCATGTTGGTCCTGCAATTTTATCAGTTTTTTAGTAATCTCATCTTCAAGGGTTGTGATTCAGTGGTGAATAGGATTAGCGACATCACTAACCTGTTGAGATACTTCTTGGCTGATGTAACCCACAACTCCATTGTCAATTCTCACCAGATGGTTATGTATAGTATTGATTTCCCTTCTATTATTAAGTATGGCTTACTGATTATCCAGACCAAAGTTACAAGCCATCTCAAAGAAAGATGATAATGGAGAATAAAATGGGTGCGCTAGGGTCAACTGGCGTTGGATCTCGAGATGATGCAACCCAAAATCTGGAGTACCTGATGAATGGCGGGATGTACATACTGCCAGAGGTACTGCTCTGTTCTAGCCAAACTGGCTTTAGTATGTTGTAAAATTACTAAGTTGTCTAAGTCCATCATATTAGCTGCAACCTTAGATGCTCAGTCTCAGTTAAGATAGGCACCAGGCTGGATAGTCCCCCTTATTAATACTTTGACCGTTTCTTCTACACCTGCAGATTGAATTCTATAATTATCTTGGTCAGGGCCCTCAATGGCCAAGTCCATAGAAGCTTGAAATTGAAGATTGCAGATATTAGCGGAAGCATCTCCTGCCTTTTGTAGTGTACCCATTAAGTTATACTCATTGATTCCTCTGAATAGGGGCTTTCTTTGCTAGCATATTCATCGTCGTGAAAGTATGTTTTCACCATGTAGCCTCGGAAGCAGAATTGGCAGAGAGCACCAGTATTGGAATTTTGTTAGAAAATTTGATATTCAGGCACTACAAAGGCTACAAAATTATTAGTTTTGTGGCTATAGCAATAATAGAAACAGTGCAACGAAGTTATTAGTTCCGTTGCAATAATAAATTCCAATTGGAAATACAGAATTCTGTTATGAATAGACCAAAATTGAGCTACATGAGACAAAATAGTGGTACTTTATTAGTTAGAAATGGATATTTATAGGGGTAGATTTGGTAGCTCTTTGTGGGATTTTTGTGCTTCAACCGAGGTAAGATTTTTCCTAATAAATGACCAATATTGCAGATTAATATTACTATACTTGTGATAGTCAGATATGATAAGGTTTTTATTATATGAGATTGACCTTCTTGTGGGATGATTTGAATCTTTGGATTGCTTAGTCTCATCCTTCAGAGGAGCCAATAACTCAAAAGGTTTGATTGTCAGTCTATCTGAGAATTGGATATCTCCAATGGGGTTTTTACAATCTCATTAGACTGAGACACTGAATCTTAATCTTGATTATTTTTGGTCATCGCAGTTGAATCCTTAACATACAAACTACCTCAATTTGAACTATTGAAGATCTGAACTGGTAATTAATAGTGAGTAAATTGTCATTAGGGATTTTTATCAAAGCAAGTGGAGGATTCTGCTGCGGTCAAGCTTGGGGCTTTTTAATGCTTTTAGAAGTTTTATCTTCCAGGTCTTGGCTTTCCATAGAAGAGCTAACCGCCAAAATTTGTTTGGGTAACTGCCCAACATAAAATTAATAAAACTGGTGATATTAATTTTCTTGAATAGAAAGAGGTACGTCAACTTCTGCAGGCACAGTCAACAAAAACTTACTGAAGTGCTGGGAATAGAGATAGAGATAGAACGAGGGTCTTGAGGAATTTAATTTCCATCAGCATAAAAGCCTCTTGACCTATACTGCCTGATCTTTTGCCAACTTATATTGAAGGACGCGACAAAAGTCAATAGTGTGGTTGGTTCTTTTGCAATGGGTGCAGTATAAATCAGGCGTAGGCTACTTAGGGGAGTGTAACCGCTAGCACTTGGGACCAAGGCTTGTTATTATTGTTAAAACGAGTGGGCTCAGTAGGTTTGTGTAGGTTGGCTGGAATCTCCAAAATAGCTTCTTTGATATAGAGGAGAGACGTCCAGTTAGATTCACCGCTACAAGATAAAGTAGAATGTTGGGTATACCTTTAAACGCTGAAAACGTAGCAGTGATAGTGTCATCTAAAGTAAGACGTTTTACTGTGACCAACGTTTGAGCTTCAAAGTAAAAATGGTGAAAAACTCAGTGGCGGTTTCTCCCCCAATTATGTCTTATACCCATAAAAGTTTTCTTTTAAGTTGTATAAAATTAGGTTGCTCCCAAATTCCCAAAGCAAGGCAGTCTTGGTGTCATCCCAAGTCTGGCATTGCTTTAGATGAGGTACCATAATGTCTTGAGCTACACGAATAAGACAGTTAGTTAAGTGTTTGAGACTTTGGGTGTCAGTGGCTTCCTCTATAACACTTTTATAACAAAATAAGAAAGAAAAGATGCTCCCTTCTCCTGGGACGTACTTCTCTTTGAATGAAGTTTCAATGTGCCATTGGGTGTTAAAGGCTGAACAATGTGAACTGAAATTTGTGGGATAATTTTACCTAAAGAGGAACTATTAATGCTGGATGTATCATATTGGTGGAGGTCGTCCATTTTAGTTTTTAAGGTGTTAGTATCCTCAAAAATTGAGTCTACCCAATCATGGGTGGCACAAAGGGACGATTTGGTGGCAACAAGAGGGGATACTGCCAAATTTCACTTTAGAGCTTGGTAGTTGCATCTCAAAGCTTGAGTTGGTGTTTCACAAGAGAGAGAATTTGTTGCTCCATCCTGCGCATCATAGCGGGTAAATTAGTCAAGAGTTTAAGGTGTCCCTGATCTAGAAAGATATTGGATGCCAAATTGTTATTGTTCATTGTTGGCTTTTATTTTTTATTTTTATATTTTTTACCGTGAACTTGGGGTGTACCTGGCAGTGAGCACCAGTTTTGCTAGGATCAAGGATGCATTGCCACATATCCCTTGATAATTGTTGGCCAGGGGACCCAAAGCTCAAGGGTGTTGGAAAACCTTTATGCTTATTTTGGTCAAGAAGACTTATACCAGATACCTAGTTTTGGTGAGGCAAGTCCAAAATACATTATACCAATTTTAACTACAAAAATGAGAAAAGAAGAAAGAAAGTAATTTTTATTTGATTAGAAACGAAATTATAAAGGAGAACAGAAAGGTTACCTGGTCCATCTCAATGCATACTAAGCTAAGATCTATTTCTGATTACCTAATTGGGATTCATTCACTACATAAATTGGGTTTGAACCTCAATTTTAAGACTTGTAATTAGTTAAGAATTATCCCTGATGTAGCAAGGCTGTGAATTTCGTCAGGGGTTATCCCTAATAATTTGAAAGCTCAGGTTTGATTCCTGTCATCTGTCTCATCCAATTTTTTATTTGGGTATGAATAACAACAATCTTTACAAAATCACCTAGCTATTTGCTTCAGGCTTGGGTAACAGACAGGCTAGGTTCAGATCGCCCAAGGGGAACATCCCATTTTGGGCAAGAATAAGGTTAAAAGGACATGTGCAAATCTGCTGTAGTTGACCAGAAAGAGGTTGGAATGTGGGGAGGGACTGCCGCAACCCCTGAGGGGTACTCACTGGCTGAAATGTATGTTTCCTTACAAGAATCGCCGCTGACTGCATCCTTACCTCCCTCACCAGTCTTTTTAACTTAAAGTTTGCCTATTATCTGCTAAATTTGACCTAATAGCACTGACACCGCCCATCTCTCACCCACTGCCCAAGATCTTTGATTTCTTTCTGATATTTGTGACATAATTCTCCCTCTGTGTCCAGTCACGCTCCATTTCCTGAAGCTGTATTAGAACATACAACGTGCCCTGAATTTTTGCATTCTGCCGTCCAGTGTTGTGCACTTATCAGTTTGCTTCATCAACTTAATTGATTAGAGTGGCTCATTCCCGCACCAACTCCTCATTAGACTGTCAAAGGTTATCCAAGTGCACTATCATATCAGCGTACTCCACCATCTCAATGAACAGAAGAGTAATGGCTCATCCCCAAGCTGCCTGAAACTCTTTAACTGATTAATTCAATCTACCAATTAGCTGTATTCTAAGGTAGCCAAGAAAGAATTTTGTCAAATGGTCAACCGCCGGCTGGTTACTCCACTAAGCTTAAAGTTGATTAAATTTGATTGCCACTGAATTGGCGTGATCATTCATATACTGTTCTAACATGGTAACTTGGTCCCTTGTCCAAGCCACCACTGCATTGATTCCTTCCACCCATTCAGACATTTCCACCATAAAGCGCCCAGTGTTACTACCCAGTGTCGTGACATCTTGTACCCATTCACTTGATAGCCCATGCCAGTCTAACAATTGTCCTATTACTTGGGGCAATTCATGATTCAAGCGTGGAAATAATTCATTCAAGCGGTGGCGGATGTCAATGACATGATTGTTGATCTGCACTAGCGCCCCCTAGATTTCTGAGAAAGAGTGTTTGAGGTGTTAAAGCAAGAGGTGAGTGTCATTATGTTGCAATTGCATGAAGTGCATGATGTCACTGATCTCAACGTTATGCCAGGACAGCACATGTATTGGTTGGTGGATCAATGGCTGAGCGTACGTGACCAGGTATTTCTCATCTCTATGGGAGCCAAGCTGGTGAGACAACCTTGTTGTGGTAGCGTTGAGGTAATACATATACAGTTCATACTGGGCTTCTTGATCACGCTACTTATAAAACAGACTCAGGGCATGTTCACCCACATCTTTTTTGTAGAAGCAGTGACCCCGCAAGAGCCATTCCTTGATACACAAAGTTTCCGAGGGGCTATGTTAGTGGATCTGCCTTGCTGATCTGACTCTTAGGCGAAACAACCTTCTAACTGCTGTTCCATCCTGGGTTCCTTGTCTCCTGGTTATATCACCATAAATAATGCCAGTTCCTCATTAGATGTCTCCATTGGTTCCCTGGAGTATTGGTCGTGAAATCTAATTAAATACTGACATAATTAATGGGGACTTGTCATTATGCCCTAGTTGCCTTTGTACTACAGTTGACCAGTAGCCCCCTGTAGTGAGTACTACTGTTGTTTAAATGAGGTAACCTGACCAAGGGATGGACTTTACCAAACTAAAAACTCAAACGAAAAACTAACTTAATTAATCAATTCAAACAAAACGCCCAAAATGAACGGATTAAGTGAAACACACCTAATGAAACAACCAACCAGGTGGGCAGCGGAGACCTCTTATTCCTCCATGGCGGAAGGAGAGGGGGGCTCAGGGGGCTCATCTTCAGCAGCGGCTTCCTCATCCCAGAGTAGGGTGCATGTCAAGGTGGATAGTAAGGGCGTTGGGGCATTGGTGGAATAAGGTTCATTATCTTTGATGATTGGTACTTCTGAGAAATTGCTCAACATTGAAATGGCAGTGATATATTTGGATAGAGCAAATTTTTGGTTTTAATGCGGGCGTCTGGTAGTTTAACAAATGTGGCAATATTGGTTTGGATAATCTTAGCTTTAAGATTCCGTGATACAGTTACCACGTTTTGAGTAGCGTTGTTGACACTTTTGTGTAGTTGTTTCATATTAATCTTACTTTTTGGAGTAATATTTTTGGGGATAACAGGAGGTGGAATTCCTCCTGTGAGCATCAACACTGACTTGGCAGCGGCTTTGCAGAGGGGATGGCAAGCTGGTGTGGCGGCTGCTTCTACTGCAAGCTGGTGGTCGCTGTAGAATGATTCAGAATTTGGCTGTAGGGCATATAAATGAGGGGGAAATTTTGCTTCCCATTTTGCATTACAGAACTGGTCGACTTGCAGAGATGGTTCTTCAATGATGTTACCTGATTTGTCAATTTCATCCAAGAACTCCCATGGGTTCTGATAAAATTGAATTGGGGAATCGGCATATGGTTGAGGATTGGTTGATTTGTTGGAGGATGCATGGGATCAAACTGGGGTCCAATCCTGTGCTTCATTTGAGGAATCATGTGTGGCACTGGGGCAAGGTGGAGGCTGATTAGTGGCTGCAGGTGCAGCTGCAGCAAAAGGTTTTGGGGGAGGGTGAGGTAGGATTGTACCCCATGATGGAACTGGCACGGGGTGGGTGGCAGAATGGTGGCCGTCAGATGAAAAATCAGCGCTTTTAGAAGCATCTAGGGATGGACACTTGCATTTTGAGTGATCCAACTCAAAACAGGATGGATAGATCATCCTTCCGCTTTTGACGTGGGCCCATAACAGATGGTCAGGGGTAGAGGGGATAGCGGCATGAGGGGGAATTGATGGGCAATTTTGTTTGTTTCAGGGCTGATTATGACATACACCCAAGGCCCAGCGAGGCGTGTGGCCCCATTTGGGACCATAAATTGCAAGGTAGGGTTGGAGCCATAGGCTGCCAAACTTTCCATCAGCTCCTGTTGGAGCACCTTAGGGGGAAGGTGGGTGGCAAACCAGTGAACTGAACCACCAAAGTGGTGTCTGCTGGGAGCCAGGTCCAAGTTGTTGGGAGAGGAGTATCCTGGAAGACCAGAGGCACAGTTGCCGCAGTGGTGTCATCAGCTTCACAGGTAAAGCCTATATCAAAATACCCCTTATAGGGGTGGAAGTCAATAAAACAGGCAGGATGCATCACCTTCTGATCCATTTTAATAATGGCTTGGTCATTGAAGGGGAAAAGTTTCCCATGTTTGACCCTAAGGCCAAAATGTATGTTGCTCTGGGGGAGCACCAGGGGGCAACGGGGCACCACTTGTGTTTGAGTGAGGTGGGTGTCGAGATCCTTAGGAGCAAATCATCCCAGGAGTTTGGTATGACTAGGCGAGCCAGTCCAAACGCTTTTTCCTGTCGGATGGAAAATGGTGGGGGAGTTCGCTGCTGCCTCACACTGGGGCAGCCAGTGGGGAATCTGATGACTTCAGATCAAAACTATGGCGGGTGATTAAGGTTTACTTTTTAATCCATATACTTTTTCTCAGTAAGTTACACTGAGCGGAAAGAAAAGTGCTGTAAGCACTACTGTTATTTTTTGGCGGTATTAATTAGATCTGCTATGCTGGTTGCACAGGTTTAATACCACTGAGAAATGGACAGACAATCTGAAGATTGCCAATCCTTGATAGATATTAGCTTAGTATCCCAAGTGGATCAACTTGGGACAAATATACCACACTGAGAAAATTTAGCCAGTACAGGTTTTGAATTTGTATTGACAAAACCTGCACTAAGGTGGAAGCAGGAATTACCCTGCCAAGTAACCACCCTTATTGGTAAATATTAAAAATATATAAAGTATGAAGCTACCGCTCTAACAGACACTACTTTATTATATCTATAACCGCAGATTACTTCTAGCTTTCTCTCTCGTTCCACTTCAAAAACCTCTCCTTTTCCATTTTCTTGTACAGTTCTTAATCTTTAAAATATTTTGTCATTTTTCCCATTAGATTAGTAACTCTCTTTTCCTACAATTTTAGAGGTTTCATCCTATCATTAGGTTTTGGGGGAATTCCTTGATTTGCTGAACTATTATCACTTCAACTGATTTGCTTCACATTAACATAATCTACCACTCAAATCTTGAGGCTCACCTAGACTCATAAAATATGACCCGCCGGATATTTGGCTTATCATCTAGTCATACCAATTTTATGACAGCGCCCTCATTGTACTGCATTATCCTCATGACCGCAGCAGTGAGGGCAGCGCCCCTTGAGATTCAGGAAGTGGGGACAGGGTTCCTGAAGGTGCTTCCATTGATTCTTATAAGCATGATGCTTTTCGATTAAATTCATTTTGTTGCCTTCAGGATAAGGTTCCATTTGCGTTAGTTCAAGAGTCGATCAGTTGAGGCTCAATTTGGTAACATGGATTTTTGGCTTGCTAGCCATCCAAAATTATAACAACATGTTTGCGTAATAAGTCTGATTGATTGGGTAGTAATAGTCTCCTGAATTTTATACAGCAGGCTCAGGATCCATGGACTTCAGTGTTTATCAAATATATTGTTGAGCTCCCCCGTTCCAATGGGTTCAATGCAATTATGGTTGTTGTGGACTGCTTTATTAAATTCTTTCTCTTTTATTATTTGTATGTCCACCATCATCTCTGAAGAGATGTTCCAGTTTATTGTCCGTAATGTGCTATCAATGTTAAGTGTACCCAGGGATGTGGTTTGTGACTAAGGGCCTCAGTTTATAGCTTAGTTCTGGACGACCATTTCTTGGCCATCTTGAAGATCTAACAGTGCTGGTCCATGGCGTATCACTTCCAGTCAGATGGGCAGACAGAAAGGGTCAACCAGATCCTCAAAAAGTATCTGTTGCTACGCCTCTGCTGCACAGGATACCTGGGCCAACAATCTTTACTTAACACAGTTTTTATACAACAATGGCACTTATCTGTTGGTAGGGTTCTTCACCTATGAAGCGACCCTGGGGAACTCCTCATTCCTTATCAATCCTTATCTTCGCTCCAAGGTACCTGTGGCTGAGGAGCATCTGCAGCAGATACGGAGTGCCTAATCTCTGGTTTGGGAGCACTGGACAAGGGTGATAATTGATTGCAAGTGGTTTGCAGATTGCAAAAGCCTTATTGTCCATGAAGTTAAAGTAGGGTCACAAGTGATGACAGATATGTAACACCTGAATCTAAAGTACACTCACAGAAGCTTGTGAGAAAGCGTTCTGGTCCTTACATGGTAATGGAGGATTTGGCTAAATGGGGCTTTCTGCTTGGTCCTTCCCGCGCATTTGAAGCAACATACAGTCTTCCATGATATTAAGTTGTCCCTGTTTAAGGGGAAGGCACCTGCTGAAATGGAACCAATTGTGATAAATGACTTGGAAGAAGTGGAAATGGATGACATTCTGGAGCTGTGGAAAGTGTCACTTAGTGCAATACTTGGTGGCTTGAAAGGGAATCACTTTCCATAAAAACAGATGATTGAATACCCATGATTGTGATAATTTCTGCAAATTAGTGTAGGCCTTCCACAGCGCCCATCCATATTCTCTTTGACCTTCTCAGAAGGTTGAGGCCACCTTGGCAATAAAGTTACCTAAGGCACACAAGAATGTTGCAAATTCCCAGTTTCCTAGTGGGGCTCCCCTAGTTCAACAAGGGAAGGGTAATTTAATCCTTGGAATTAAAGTTGCAGTCAAATTGAGAGGAATCCCATTTTTTACCAGGAAAGGGAAGAAGCTGACGGCCATCCCTTTCATCACCCTATGAGTTCTAGCCCAAGTGGTAGATGAGAGGTGAGTAACAGTGTATACACTGCTAATCGCGACTCTTTCTCCTCTGTTCACTACCTAAGAGTTGGAGAAAAAATCTGGGAGGTGTGTCAGGAGTGTCAGTGATCAGAAGCTATCGCCAGTGTAAGATGAGCAGCAATTGTCTCTGTCATATATCCTATTATTGACCACACAAAGGGAAAAATATTGACCATTTGTCTCCCTTAGCTGAATCAACACCCATGCCTAAATAGGGGGTAAAAAGGAATTATCTTAATATATTACTCGGAGAAATTGATAGTCAGCACAGTTCTATTTGGCTTTAGGAAAACTCTGAAAGACCAAAACAAGCCAGAGATACCCTAAAATAAAGTACATTTTTCAAAATCATGTATCATCAGAAGGTAACGTGACAACTGCTCAAGGTGGCATTGAGTCAACAAATTAAGATGAACCCAAAAAGGGTAAGAAACAAGAAGCTGCCAAATGATCAACCTAAGAGACCCCCAGTATATCTGACTTAGGGATTCAACTCATTATTTTTGCCCTATCAAAAATATGATACAAAGGCAATATACCATCTGGAATGCATTTCTCAACCAAGAGCCTCCATTTCAGATTTCTCCTCTTATTCATTCTATCTATCCTTTTCATTTATGGTTTATATTGCTGAAGGAAACATATAGAAACACTTATTTTATACTATAAAAAAGTTACATTATTATTTCTCTATCTCGTTTTAGTACTTGACTTTAATAAGTCCATTTCTCCATATTTACCATAGGATGGATATTCTAGCTGACAGGACATAAGCGGTGACTTGCACCATTCTTTACAAAACTTGTACTTGCTGTGCGACTCAGTCAGCCTCAAGTATAGACTGCAAGGCTTCTTGAGCATAGCACCATTGAGATTAAAAATGGAAGCCCTACAGGCTGATGCTCACTACAGGGGTCTCAGCAAATGCTTAATGATACCTAACCTAATTGATTGCACCATGGAAGATAACCCAATTGATAGCGTAACCCACTGGGTGCACAACAGAAACAGTGAAGAAGATGACTGAATGGGAAGTCCGCTAATATTCACATATGTGGAAGTTCAAGAAAATCTAATGGAGATTCCCAAATTTCATCAGCTAACATAACTTTCTAATGAAGGAGTTTTGAATTGCTTAATGCAGTTATCAACATAGGAGAAAGAGCCAGCCACAAAAGGGCATCTGCTATGGACAGGACTCACATGAATCTATACAAATACAGTGTTTTCCCAGAGAGCTATGGATCAAGTGTGAATCTATCTCAATATATCCTGCGATTTGTGCATCCTGCGCTCTATCATATTGTGCATTTACTAGGAGTCCATAAAGAGGAACTCCATCATCATATCAATACTCAAGGGCCTTATGAGTGGCCTACAAACAGGCATATAATTTAGCATCACAAAGATAGGGGGCGTCTGGCGTTTGATTGAAGCAAACCATTCCTATATCATTCAGTTTCATAATAAAATGGGATTTTTTTGATTCTGGTGTTATCTAGTATTTGGAGAAAGCTATAAAACTTCTCTAAAAAGATACTTGGAGTTGAACAAAAATACCAAAAAGTTTATGTAACGCCTTTGCTCAAGAGCTCCAATTGCAAGATATAGGCCCATAGCGAAATGGTAGCTCAAGCATCTACAAGCCTTAATCAGAAGTAAGAATAGATCACCCTCCTTAAGTCCTGGCTAGAGAAAGCCCTATAACAGATTGATGAGTTGTAGTCCCATTAAATCTCTGAGACTACATAAGTATCTAAGAATACTATTTCCTGAGTGACCCATGTTGAGAAAGGTTTAGCATCCCGTGTGACTCAAGCGTCTACTCTTCCATTACTGAGCAACTCAAAAAATTGGAGAGCGACTTAAGAGGCAAATCCCCCCAGTTGGGAGGACATTAATTAAATCTACCATCGCCTTAATGAATTTAAAAAAAACTGGAATACACTTACAGAAAAGTTGAAGTCTAAAACCAACAAGCCTCCCAGAGCACTGAATGCAGAGAAATGAATGAGGATTTGAATCGGCTCATTGATTTATTAGATGATAAAACAACTTTATGTGAACCTTTTTTCTCATCCGCTCACCAACAGATGCATGAGCTGGAATTCCGCGTTAAGAACTTGGATAATTATAAAGTCATTTTTAAAAGAAGAATTAATCTTCTGGATGTTACTCCAAGGCTTACACTGGAGGAAATGGAGCAACATCTTAAACCTATACAAGACCAAATACATCAATTCAAATGTCAGGTTGAAATGAGCGACATATGGACTAAAATTACCAAATCTGAAAATCCTGGAAGACACGCCATCACCAGATTAGAGGCCATTGCTTTTAAGCCTACATTTAAGGACAAGTTTACACCTGATGAATGGAGTATTAAATACTTCCTCTATGCCTATGAATCCACGATGGAAGGTGTTATCAATCATCAAAAATAAAGCATATATTGTCTTATCTAAGCTTATGGCTCAAAAGGTTTTGGTGCCTCATATGGGTGACCTGCATACTTGGAGGATAGTAAAGGGAGTGCTCTTAAAGGAATTCAGGTCAAAGCAGATCCTGAGTATGAAGTTACAGGCCTTCATGAGAATTGCGCTGTTCATAAATGAAACTCTTGCTAAATTCACTAATCACTTTTATATAAAGATCAAACGCTGTTGACCTCAATGATGCTTACTCTGGATGATGCCGTAGCCACCGTCGTAGCTGGTTTACATATTAACCCCAACCTAGCCATGCATGTCACATCCATCAAACAAAGATTCAACTCCGTCTTAGACATTAAGGAAGACCTTCTCGATGTAGTTGATATACATAAGCCAGAGACCTCCTGAAAGGCCTCCTAAAACCCAGAGTGTATACCTTGGAGGAAGTAAAGCCTATGAAGGAGGATAAAACATTATGCAACTACTTTAAGAAGAGTAACCATACTAAAGATATGTGTTTCAAGAAGAACCCTGCGCTTGCTAAGCAGGGAAAAGGAAGATCATCTTATGGTTAGGTACCTCTAAAGTCGCCTGACCCATAATATCTGAAAGCAATCATTGTCAATCATGCATCTTGCTTGCATTTAAAATACCTGATGATGACTTTGAAGGGGTATGGGGACACATATTACCATGATTTAAGTTCGCCCTCTAAGCTTGCCATTCCAGACCATTTGAATGCTGAAAATATTGACAACGCTCAGGTTCCTGAAGTCACTAACCTCAGTCAGGTTATGAGATGCCCCAGGATAGTTGATGCAGCCAGCAATGCAGATCAGTAGCTTATCCTGTTGATCTAACCATTCTTGAGTGTCCACAGTCTTCTGGAGATTAAGAAGAATTATTATGAGACTGCCCAAAAGCTCAATGCAACGTTCCGCCTCAAAAATGAATTAGCCTCCATCAAAGTTTGGAGAAAACATTACCACATGTGAAAGTGGTAATTCAGAAGGTCCAAGTTATAACTTTCATGAATATGGGATAACCAATCAATGTTGTGTCATCCCGCTTTATAAAAAAGATTATGCTCTCCCAAGACCTTAAATACACTCAATAGAATAGTAACACTGGTCCAAATAACACCAGGCTATAGGTGCATGCTCATCCCTGCCAAGCTTGGTTGCAAAATTAGTTTTCTCAGTTCCCACAGTTGCCCTAGACAACAGTCAATATGATATTCTCATTGGGACACATTTTATGATAATAATTAAGGAGTTATCAATATAAAAGTAGGATATCTACTACTCCTCAACTATGAAGTTCCATTTGATCTGGATAATAAAGACTCCAGAAATAAGGATTACCCTTGTTAGGTCAAATAACCTGTTTCCACTTTACTTTTGAGATTTTCTACCCATAGAAGAAACACAAAAAAGCTATCCAACTCAGTTATGCAGCTGAGGGAATTCCATTTTTATTCCACTGAGAAGATAAAAATTAGAATATGAGAAAAAGAGTGGTTTCCACCAACATAATCCTGAGTATACCCTTGAACTGCTTGCTATGCTACTAGTGTTGATGTCGTAATTAGGTTTGAGTCAAGAGTTTTGTCTGGAACTTTTAATACATATTATTAGTGGCCATTTGAGCTATTATTTGGGAACTCAATAAACAATGATACCTAGTCAAAGAACTTAAAGATATTTGGAAAGATCATTTACTTCCCCTTGATAAGTTTGACAAGGTACATTTTATTGGTATTCACCTCAATTTTGGCCTACCTACTGGCAATTTAATCTATGCTATCCCTCAAGTCCAAATATCTGAGAAGTTAAATTAGGAGGAAATTGAGAAATTGCATCAATTACTTGAATACTATCAGGATGTTTTCTCATTGTCAATTGTCAACTATGGTCACATGAAAGACTTGACTCATAGTATTGGCGTAGGAGATTCAACCCCTACTGATCAAAGCCATATAGGAAGTAGAAAGTAGAGGAATAATATCTTTCTTTTGATTTAGTACCTAAATCAAAGCCAAATTCAGATTTAAAAAAGTACAAAAAACAACCGCTTGATTAAGACAAAACTTACTGATGTCGATACAATCAAAAATCTGCTGCCCCAGCTCAGGGTGGTGGTGCACCACCATCTGGCATCTTTTGGATGCCAACGAAGCACACCCAGGCTGGCTCTTCTAGCCCTCCCAATGCTACTGGGTGTTATATCCCCCTTGGGACTTGGCCCACCACCTTGCTAGCTCTCAGGCGGCGCTCTGGAGCCCTTTGGTGCTCCCATGGAGCAATTTGCGTTTTGGCCTCTGGGCCAGATATGGGAATCTCTTCCCATACACAAGCATGGCCATCATTGAGATGGCCACGGCTGTTTTCAAACCCGCTGGCTATATTGACTTCTGCCCCTTTAAGGGGTACTTCAACCTTGGCTTCTGCTCTGAAGCTGATGCAGCAGCAACAGCCAAGCTGCAATTTATTTTTTAAAAAATTCCTTTGCCCACCATTCTCACTCAGCTCCCAGATGAGGCACAATGGTGGTACAGTTCGCTGGGTTGCCCTCTTACCTTTCCACAAACGCCTCCATCATGAGCTCATGGAGGGTTTGGCCATTTATGGCGCAGACCCCATGTTGCAGTTTGTGGTTCCCAATGAGACAGATCAGTTGGCAGAGCCTCGCGCCTTTGCAATGATCTGCCCATTTCATCATGACTCTCACCTCACAATCCCCCCACCGTGATCAGATATGCCCCGATCACCCAGTCTGGGCACGCATCAAAAATAGCTGCGCCATTTGCCCCTTGTGCTTCAAGCTTGAACACTCAAAGCACAAGTGCCCCACTGTTGCCACTTCTGTTGCATCTGATGCTCAGGGCTCCAGCGCCCCCATGGCGGCTGCCTCAACCCAATTTTTCAAATGGGGCTCAATCCTCCTGCCCTGTCATGGAAACGGCAGAAGAAGTTTAGACCAGCCTGCCAGTCCGGATGCATGAACACCCAGAAAGCAAGCCAGAATGCCAGAGGCATTGCCGACCATACAACTTGATATGGAGCTGAGAAATGTGATATCACGAAATAGTGGTGTAACAGAAGGGTAAGGAGTATCCCAACGACAAAACACACTGAACCCATTCCCAACTCAATGGTTCTAACTGCAAGAGGTGGGATTACTGGGATAGTTTTGACAAGATTCTTGGTTTGAGAGGCCAACTCATTGGAGGCGATAGGGAGATGGATTCTCTCTTTCCATTGTTGTACATAGGGCCATAAGTTCCCCGTGCATTGTTGTCAGAAATTTATAAGAGTGAGATTGTAAATCAAAAGTGTCAGACTCGCTGGGCCCAATCAGCAATAGAGGGAGCCATGGTGAACAAAAATTTTTGGTAAAGCCCACCCAGAATGTT